>PVJC01010189.1:0-44230 GCA_004026665.1 Murina feae
TTTTTACATTATCTTTGTACAAATACAAGTTACAGAAAATTTGTTCTTATATTGTCAGTGTTCCTTTAATTATGTCGTTACAATTGTGAGATGTGAATTGTTAACACTGTGAAGTGCTACCTTTCTGGATACACTCATTTGAATAATATTGCATGTTAACCTTGTTTTAAGACCAGCATACTATATTTTAAGCTGGAAAATATGATAGCAAGTTTCTAGAATTTCTTTTATAGCCGATACTTCATAGATTTTAGCATCTGTTTTTAACCAGCTTACACCTAGTGTATTAAAGTCACTTTTGAATGATCATGTATGTGTGTGGGGGGAGATTTAAAGAAAGACAATACTTTTGCACTAAGCATCTGTTCTATGAACTAAGAGATTCTTTCAGTAAACATTTTTCCCTCTGATTGGATCACTTGACTGTGCAAGGACTCACTAAAGAAGAGTTCAAGAAGGAGAAAGAGAAGCCCGAGGCGAGGAAGGAGAGTAAGAATGACGAGAGAAAAAGGGGGAAGAAGGAGAAAGAGGATGACCGGAAGGCTAAGAAAATCGCTGATTCCGATATATCCAGGAAAGAGTCTCCTAAGAGTAAAAAGGACAGAGAAAAGGAGAAAGTGGGACCAGATAAAGCCTCTAAAACCAAGGAAGATAAGAAAAAATCAACACATATAAAGGATATTTCTAGTAAAATGACATCCAGAGACAAAGATGAAAAAAGGGAAGGAAGAAGTTCAACTAAGCAGGTGCAGGTAGCGAAGGGAAATAACCAAAAAAGAAAGAACTAGAGCTCTGACATGCTGCCCGGGGCCTGGTGACGCTCTTCACCGAGACGTGCTGCTGAGGGCAGAGTGAATGAAGAATCGCTGTGGTCGGGGAAGAGGTGTGTGTCAGCCATGCGATGTTTTTACTGGTGCTCAGCAAGTAAATTCTTCAGACTCTCAGTACCCCGTCCAATGCTTCTAAATATAAAAGATGAAGCTTTAAAAGTATGTAATAAAAATGTGATGTAATAGTATTCTATTTTTATTAATTTATTGATCATGTATCCAGATAAATGTATATTTATATGCATTATCATGAACTTAGTAATATATTGAATACTTTCATTGGAGTTGAATAAGAATATTAAGATTTTTAGATAGTATTTATATGCAGAGCGACGTAACTTTTAGAGATGATACATAGGTAGGTAAGAAGTTACCATCTTTCTCTATTTGCCCTTGGTTTTCCTCCTCTTCCTCTTTCCTCCTTCCCTTTCACCTCCCCCATCCTTTCTCTTCCCAGGAACTTCCTCAAGCTCAGGTGACATCCCTGCATTCCTCTCTCCCTAGGCTCTGGTCCCACCTCCTTGTCTCATCAGGGGCTACCCCTTCCTCAGCTCTTACCCGATTAATTCAGCCTTCCCTTCTCCTCCCAACTCTCTCCTATTAAATCTGTCTCCTTCACCCCCTTTCTTCACTTCTCCAAGCCTCCTCACTCCTTAGCCCTCCTCTGCTCCTCTCTCTTTCCCACCAGTCCTGCCCCATCTCCTGTCACCCAATAAATACTGTGCCAGACACTCTGTCCCGGGACCTCCATGCAGTCATGAAGAAAGAGAATTTAGAAGAATCATTTTAGAACACCTTCATTTATATCTTTACACACTCTGAATAGTCTTAGAAAGGCTCTCATTATTCAAATTAGGGTAGCCTTTCATTTTATATCACAGTCATTTTAGTTATTTTGGTGGAATACCATATATTTTTTCATATTTGATTGTGTCATAATTGTTTACCATTTCTAAGGAGTTGTAAATTTGAGATCTAACTAAAGGTCAGAATTCAGTTAAGAAAGCGTTTAATAAAATGAAATTTCAGTTTGAATGCATTTTTACAAATGGTTTGTCCTGTTCTGTGCATGAGTTCTTAAATCTCTAATTGTGACTACTGTAAAATGTAGTTACCGAATTAAGAGCACCCTGATTTGTTGTAACAATTAAAACAGCTGCCACAAGGATTTTTATTTAAAAAATAATTATTCATCTTTTCTTATGAAGAGCTTAAAAACAGGTATTTTGACCTAATTAAAGATACTTCATGTTGGAAATGAGTGAACAGATGTTTCTGAAAGTATTGTGTGTGCCTTTTAAAAAAATGTTCTTATTGATTGCAGAGAGAGAGGAAGGGAGAGAGAGAGAGAGAGAAACATCAGTGATGAGAGAGAATCATTGATGAGCTGCCTCCTGCACGCATCCTACTGGGTTGCACCCACAACCCAGACATTGAACCATGACCTCCTGGTTCATAGGTCTATGCTCAACCACTGAGCCACACCAGCCAGGCTGTAATCATCTTTTTGAAAAACATTTTTTACAGGATTTTCAGTTTTACTTTATAGATGATTTGCATTATGTACAGAGAGGGCTCAACATTTCACAATGCCAGAGAGACTGGTAAAGGATTGACATAAATCAGTCCATATGAATGCTTGGCTTAATCCAGGGGACTAATTCCGTGATTAATTCATAGAGAATATTTTATGGTGTTATGATCACTTTGTAATTTTAGAGGTACCCATGATTACTTGGATAATAAGGACTCTTTAAAATTCCATTAAAAAGGAACAGTAGTAAACAAGTACGATTTTTAATTTTAAATGTTTTACACTAACTGTAACGTCTTAGTCCATGAAATGAATCTGGTGAATTAAACTACATGCTCACTGATTTTGGTTCCTTTCTCCCCATACCTTTTTCTCTGAATGCCCGCTGGTAACAATTCTCCAAGTTAATTGCCAGGATAATCTCACTATAAAATGGCATCTTGGTGATGCTGGTTTTCCTCATTTGTAAATTGAAGATAACACCTTCCCCACGAGGTGGCTGTGAGTACTAGATAGTGTTACGTGGGACCTGACTTGTTCTACTGAGAGAATTGAGAGGGCAAATAACAGTAATTATAGACGTTATGTATGTATAAAGCTGTAAGAATGCTTTGTGATTGAAAGGATACTGCTACAGCATGAAAATACAAGATATGAAATGTAAAGGCTAGACAAAAGTTGTGAAATAATTAACTATACTCTTAAGTATATGGTATAATCCAGAAATTTTGTAAGCAGACTCGTGATGAAAAATTTATTTACAAATCTGCTTTTTACTTGGAACATGGTATTCTAGAAGCAGTTTTATGGCCTTTAGAGGTTTTCTACTCCAATCCACAGAAACTATAAATTTCTAATAATTCAGTTCTGCAAGTCTCAGTGTTTCTGTAGAAAAAGGCATTCATCATTCTTCCTCAAGATATTAGGAGCAAACGTAGTTTTACTTGGAAGTTTATTTATTATTTATATTTCTTTTCATTATATATGTGAATCCCTGCACATCAACTCAGGAGGGCAAAAAACAAACCTTGACTGGATCACATGATTGTGAAGCCCAGGATTCACCGTGGGTTATGCTGGATTTAGGTTCTCCAACATCCCTGACCCCTCCGAGTGTTGGCTTCCTTCTCAAGCAGCTTGCCCCAGAATGAGTCACATGGGCTCACATTAAACTCACAGCTTGTCGATTGGGGGGGCGGTTTACAAAGCTGTGCTTGGCAAGATCATGGTCATTTGCGTTCTTTCAAAACTGTGGGGTAAGGAAAACCAGCTTCCTAACAGAAAATTAGGGGTCCTGAACCTGAAGAAGGGGAGCAGGTGCAGGTCAGGTTGAGCAGTGACTCCCTGTACCCTATACTTCACCTGCACTAAATGCAGGTGGTTTATGGAGTTTGTTTTCTCCTCCTTTTCTCGCCCCACATCTATTTTGCTACTGGGCAAATGCAAAGAGTTGCGTGAGATGGGTCTAAATGGGTATTTCAGAGTTGGGGTAATCCCAACCCTTGGTTAGGAACAAGTTAGACAATTGGAGGGATATAAGAGAATATTGTCATATGGTAAATGCTACCATTTAATTATCAGGTAACTGAGGTTTATTGTGTTGTTAAGCTCTTTCCACTTTCCCCTGGTTTTATTTAAGAAGAAAGCTTTGTTTTTAGGAAACCAAAGGGTGACCCACCTTGTTTGGGGTGATCTGAAAAACCCTCAGTAGCACTCTTCAGCCTCACGCCCCACCTCCTCCACGTGGCAAACCACATGCACTCGATGTTTATGACCAGTTTGCACACCATTTCCACATAGAAGTCAATTTCTGCAGAAGCTTCGGTTTTGTAAGCCCTAGAGAGCAGAAAGGCCTGTTTTCCTTTTCTTTGTTCTCATTTTAGAACCTCATTTGATTCACTGTATGTATGCACTTATCACTCTTTATTATCTATACATTATAGAGGTCTGTCTGTCAGCTATTCCTTCCTTGCCTCAAACATTACGTGGCTTGTGTTCTAAAAGATTAGAGGAAGTCATACGCTTAAAGTGTCTGTGATTTTTGATAATTATATAAAACAACCCATTTTCCATGTATTGATTCATTCAACAGATTCATTCAACAGATATTCTGACTATCTGCAGCTGACCAGGGGCCGTGCCTGGCACGGGGGCTACCTATGGTCACGGTGGTTACAGTCCCTGCAGTGCAATGCTGTGAGATAAGCAAGGGGTTGAGGAAGAAAACATTGAAACAAGCTACTTCCCCTCTGCGAGAAGGTGCGCCTGCCCTTGTGGTGGGCCACCTTCTCCCTGCCTTCCAGGATCCAGCTGTGTCGTCACATCTGCACTTGCACTTTCTCTGACCCTCTCCTAGGTGGTTGGACTGTGTGCCCACCATTGTGCTTCATTCCTGGCCTTTGCTTTGCTACCAGACTGTGATTTGTGTTTAGTCTCTATCATAGTAGCTGATGATAATAGGCATTCACTGTATGTTTGTTGAATGGCGAACATATAAAATTACATTAAAAAGATGAAGTATATCTGGTTTTAAAAAAAGAAAAACCCAGAAGTTTCTTCAGTAATCTTTTAACCACCTTGGAAGTTGCCTATAGCTATGTTCATGCTGCTGTGTGTATGTGCCCAGGGAGGCTGTACATTTGTTTCTTTAGAAGAAATAAAGAAAAACATAAATTAGTGGGGGGCGGGAAATGATACGTTTGCTGGGTTTAAATTCTTTAAACCCTTGTAGGAAGGTACTACGTGGAAACCAATGCCGCGGCACTGGGAATGTGCTCAGGATGGGGTTCCAGTGGCTTTTCAAGGCAGCCCTCTTGGTTCGTGGGCCCGAGCGTTGCCTACACGCCATCTTGTGTTGTAAGATGTTAAGCAGAATCGACTCCATCCCAGTCTTCGTGGAGTCCTTTCGTTGGTTCTGAAACCAGTATCTTGGAGGTCTCTTGGAACGTTTCATTTTTTTTGAGGTTTACCTCATCCTCTTTCTGAAATCTGACCATCTTTTTAAAAAATATATATTTCATTGATTTTTACAGAGAGGAAGGGAGAGGGAGAATTAGAAACATCGATGAGAGAGAAACATCGATCAGCTGCCTCCTGCACACCTCCTACTGGGGATGTGCCCGCAACCAAGGTACATGCCCTTGACTGGAATCGAACCTGGGACCTTTGAGTCCGCAGGCCGACGCTCTATCCACTGAGCCACACCGGTCAGAGCAAATCTGTCCATCTTGAGCTGCACGAAGATGCTTTGAATCTGGGAACCTCGCTGTGTGTCACGAGCCAGCTCTTCGTTCCTGGCAGCCTCAGGTTTGGTAAGTTATGGGACTGCTGTTGGATACCTACTAACCTCTGTCTCTGCTGATTATAAAATCAGGAGCAACAACGCAGATCCCCGTGGTCCCGTTAGCATGCATGCCTTTCTGGTTTATTGATTTCCAGGAATGTTTATCAAGTTTCATGTCCGTGTGAGGGTTGTTCCTGGGATGTATCGATTTAAACTACTTGCATTTGAAGCAGTCAACCGTCCTGAGCCTGCCCCCTTCGCACATAACAGCAGCTGGAGTAACCTCGAAAGGCAGCATCAAAATCTCCCCCAGTGCGTACGCCACTGCTCAGTAAACCAAGGATGGATAAGCTGAAGTTTTAAAATGTCTTTGCTTTTATGCGTGAAGTTTATGAAGTCCTGTAAAGCATAAGATTATTTCTAATTCCCAGAGCTTGTTGAGGAAGTGTTTTGTATATAATTCTTATGAAAAGAGAATCTTTCTTTTTCACTCAGAGTAAGGGACTCCCTGGTCCCTTGTCCAGGACCTATCTGATGATTCTCACACCTCCCCTCACCCTTGTTCACTCCAGCTGCATAAGCCCCCCTGGGTCTACTGCCTCCCAGCTCCCTCCCTGATGAGGAATTTTGAACTTGTGCCAGAACCTTACCTGGAGCACTTTTCCCCATGGTAACTCCAGCAGTGATGTACCTGCCCACATCTTACCAGTGTGTCCCTTCCTCATCAACTTCGGGCAAATAGCCCTGCGCCCTCTCCTTCAGGGCCGCGCCCCCCCTGTCTCACTCTCCCCATCCCATCTTCCCATCCCATGTGCTCGCAATATTCCGTGTTTCTTATTTTTACAATTGTTCCCTCTCTGGGGGAGCAAGGGGTTTTGTGTGCTTGTTTCTGTATGTTCATTGAATGGTAAACAGTGCCTTGCATTTGCAGGTGCTAAATATTTGTTGAGTGAATAAATGCAATATGCAAAATTCAGTAAGTTTTAAACTTCCTTACATATGGGGTGGGGGGAAGTACATTTATCCTTTCCCATGTGGTCCGATGGAGTTGTGGATAACTTCTTCCGTTTTTAATTAAAACCGGAGGGAAAATGATGAATTTCTTAAATACAAACACGATTTAAAATTTTTTCTTAATTTATCAGATGTACCCAGAGAGCTAAAAATAAGGTATGTTGTAAGGGAATTCATTTGTTTTCTAAATCACACGGCTGTGTGGTTGACTCACAGCCTTCATTCAGCTCCGGGTAATTCAGCTATTGGTAATTGTGGTCAGCCTGTTCCTCTTGCCGGTGTAGGAATGGGAGGGGGTTCTGGTTTTGAAACTGAAAAGGGAGACCACGAGAAAGACAGGAGAGCAGGGTGTCTTCTGCCTCTGGACATGGCTTGTCTGAAAGGACCTGCAGCTGGGAGCCTGGATTGCAGCCTAAGGACGAAGCCAGTGCTGAGTGAGCAGCCTGCCAGGCACTTCTTCACTGGATAATAAAGTCCCTTCCTGCTCAAGCCTGTGTGAGTTCGTGCTTTGATACATGGAGCCCCAGGGACATCCAAACCGACACATTCATTTCATACTATAACGTTGACTTTCGCTGCTCCGCCCTTACCTTGTGTGCCTCATAATAAACCCAACTGGAAAGCCTCTTCTTTGATTGTGAGTTGACCTTGTGTGCCTTTCCTCCTTGTTTACTTTTTGCCTAAGATGGTATATGACACATGGGTTTACCCCTGTTCTCTGAAGAACACCGACTCTTGGACTGGAGAGGATTTGGGTGGCAAGAAAAATATTTGGAAACAGCAGGACTTACTCTTCCACGTGGGTTGTCAAACCAAGAATTAGTCTGGCATGTGTTTCTGTTAAATTTCAGGAACTGTATTTAGGCTTAGGGAAGATGTGTTAACATGATCCTCATCTTCTTTGGGCTACAATATTGTTTATTTTTGTGCTGATTGCTCTTCTGCAAAATAGCCGTGACCAGGTAGCCATAAATTTACAACGCATCTGCCACTTTGGACAGAAAACCAAACTGCTACATGTTTTCTCTTGTTACATGCTTTTGCTTTCTTCTGTCATTTTTCTTCACCTTTTACAATTGCAATTTTAGAGACAAATACCTACCATGTGGAGTTAGAGGAAGCTAACTGGAGGGGCATTTTATGTCTGAATATTGAGGTGCTAGTTTCCAAACACTTTCAGCAAAGAAATTGTTTTTTCCAATGAAGCTCTTCTCAAAACCCAGCAGGGGGGATTTTAAGGCAGCTCAAGTCTTTGTTGTTTGGTGGGAAATTTTTACTGCGTATTGAAACCTATGGAGTACAGGTTGAAAACCTACTACCTATGGGATTAGTGAAAAATCACCTGTAATTTTTCATTCAAACTGAGGTACTTTTGAGTGAAATAATTACACCAGGACAACAGATATCAGGTGGGCCTGGCCCAGGCAAGCTAGGGTTGTGCTGCTGTACTGGTGGGTGTTGAGCACAGGTATGAATCCATCTGGGAAACAGTATTGAGGGGTTCTGTGTGAACCCCTGTTCCCACCTTTGTAGCCCTAAACCACAGTAGTGCAGCAAAGGAGCCTGGGGAGTCACAACCACTGGGTGTGTGCAGCCCTTGGGCAAGTGTTTATTGAGCCCCTGTGATGTGAGCAGCAATACATGATTCTGAAGATCCCGAAGGTTTACCTTCAGCAGACCTTGGCAGTGAGTAGTTCCATACTTGCACCATTAACATCTGAGAGATGTAAGAGTGGATGATTTCAGTGGAAAATGGCGTGGGAGCTTTCAGCCTTGAATTTGGCATTTAAAATGTGATGTTATTTTAATACTCCTTCATCTTTAACACCCCCCACCCTACCCCCCACCCCGTGAAATTGAACTACACTTAGCACCGGTGGATATCTCTGTATTCCCTTTGGAATCTATTTTATAGCTACAAGTTGCGTTATGGTCAGGGATAGAGCTCAGCTGCATGTGCTGGTGTTTATTTTACTAGTGGGTGGTTTCTGTGTAAGGGGAGTTGAAAATAACTACGGGAAATAAAACGGTGAGGTGTGGTCCTGCATATCTGTCTCAGCAGCACCTTCAGGCTTTGGGAGGGGACGGTGGGAGTATGTTTCGTGAATGGGAGACAAATGAAGAGAGAAAAGGGAATGATCAGGAAAAATAGGGAAAAAATCAAAAGAGAAGAGTAAAAGACATTTAAATGAGCATTTTTCTGGACTACAATACAGTATATGTTTGAAGAATTTGTAACGGGGCTTCAGAGTAGGAAAATGCCTGCCGGTTGACAGTTCACTTTAGGCCCTTGGCAGACACAGCTCACCCTCTCCAGTAGCCACTGTTGGTCCATGGTTCCCCGTCGGGTAGTGAGGAGCCCAGGGTTTGGGATGCAGCATCCACACACACTTGAACCTGCTTAGTTTAGCTTCTTAAATAGGTGCATTTAGTGGAGGGTATATGCTAATGTTCTGCCTGTAGCACAGCAGAGGACTAATTCAGTATAACATGTTTTAGACTGGTAATTGACTTTAAAATCAGCATTCGTGTTAATTTACTCTGTTTTATTTTTCTTAAGACCAAAAACCTTTTTAATCTGTATATCTTTTAGCTCTTATGGAATAATAGGATTGATTTTGTTATCTTTAGAAGATTGTAAATATGATTTCTTCTCACTTTTAACTACAGTTTTCATGAAGAATAAACACATGTAAATCAAAATTAGTGTGTTCACAAATAACAGTAGGAAGCCCAAGTATATCTTAATTATCTTTTTACTGAATTCAGAGTTCAGGATTTAGAAATTCATTCGTCACTTATAGACACGAGCTTGAACTCCTACTGAACCGCTTTTGGCAAGTGCCCACATGACTTTACATTGTGAAGATTCGTGAACACTTAAACAATTATTATTATTATTATTATTATTATTATTATTTAGCGAAAGGTTAACTTTGATAGAGATGTGAAAGGCCCATGTGACGTTACAGAGCAAACTGCTTTCCCACTTCCGTTGTTTAACCTGTCAATGTTTTCGTGTAGAATAAAGTCTTGTAACCTTTGAATGACTCACACTATTGATGAAGTGGTTGAAAATATTTGTCCTGGTTTGACATGTCAAAAACAGGAAAACAAAAGCAAACAAACAAGTTAACTCTGTGAATAAAATGCAGGCCTTAAAGAAAGATCTGCTTCCAAGCCAGCAGTCCCCCCAGAAGAGGCAGAGACCCACCCTCGGCCGGAGGAGCAGGTGCCCCGGCGAACAGGTAAGCTTTGCTGTATTCTGACCCCACGCACCTCCGCCTGCCAGGTATCCCAGGTTGCAGTTTCCAGAATCATGTTTTACCCGTAATTTGTTTGACAGTGTTTGCAAATTGTGAATTACTCTTTTTCCTGGAATTTTATAGTAAATTTAATTTTTTTCTGGTAAAAACTTACAAAGGATGATTTTAATTTCTGAGATCAAGAGTTAGGCACAAAGAAGTGGTTGCTCACTGCCGAAGATCACCGCTCTGAACATCAGGAACAAAATGCTATGTTTCTCCACTCAAATTCCAGGACTGCTGCACCTTATCACATTGAAAGGAAAGTTAGACACAGATTGGACGATAGTTTGTCATCATTTCGCACATTTAATAGAGTAAGTCTACTGAGCTGCCAGTGACAGTCTCCTACATCAAAAGGCTCCCCACCCTCATGCATCTTTGAAGCCAGTTTTACATATTCATGAATTCCTACATCAATTCAAGTACTGTACAGTGTATCTTAGTCACCCACGGGGTGAAAGCTGAAATCTCTTAAGTTGGTAAATGAAATTTGAATCCATTACTACTCTTTCCTTTTCATGCTGAGATATTTATTACAAAGTAATTTCTGCACATTTTTTATTTACTCCTCAAATATTTGGTTTCGTTTTGCCACCTAGTGGAAGTGTTAGGTATAACACCACATATTTACCAGCAACTTGAAGTCCTGATTTTATCACTTCAATGAATAATATTTCCTTCCTTCCTTTTAAGATCAGTTTGCTGATTTGATTTTCGAATTTGTTCAAATCATAATCGCAGAAGTTACCGTCTCCCTCCCATTCCAGTAGAATTGCTATAAGCATACCATGGCAAAAGTGATTTTTTAAGACATAATTTAAATGTGTGTTTGGATATAGCATCCTAGATTTTACTTTGTGCTTAAATAAATTATAGTGAAAAACTAGGACCTATTCTGAAATGTGCCAATTGCTTTCATTCTTTAATTTTTTTTTTATATTGCTCTTTGCATGGTAGTGATAACTTGTCCTCCTAAATCTATGGGTTTGTCACCACCTCATATCCTTTTCAACCTCTGGGCTGTATTTGGTTTAGTGTAAATGTTGCCTTTTCCACCTTCTTCTTGTCTGACTTAGCTTCTCTCTCTTCCCTGACTACCACCTATTCCATAAACCTCTCATTAAAATGCAGTACAATCACCCCCACCCCCTCCAGTCCCTCTCCTGGCCGTACTCACCAGGCTTTTGAAAGAGGAATCTATGGTTATTTTCCTTGTTTTCCAATCAGCTGTGAACTAACTCTCCATCTGGCTTCTGCCTCTACCAGCCCTCCCCAGGGAAAGGGAAGCGCTTTCCAGAATTAAGGGACAGATGAAATAGCTCATTGCACTCCCACATTCAGACCAGTGCTGTGGCAGAGGGGCTGCAGAGCCTGTGAGGGCTCCTAGGCCGAGGTCTTAGACTCCGTTCTGTTCTGTAGAGCTTAGGTTTTCCTCGCTTCTGGACCAGGAGCCATGGAAAGGGTCAGCAGAGGGTCAGACTGCCGCCGTCCACTTCTCCTTACGTTATGTTCTCTGTGCAAGGCGGTAAAACCGGGAGGCCATTGAGGAAGCTATCGTGGGCCTTGTGAGGGATGTTGAGGGGAGGATAGAGATGGGCAGGCTCCTCTGTAGTTACATGGGACTGTGTTTGAAAGTGGTTTGTGAAATATAAACATCGGTAAGAATAGAAGGCACGCTTTGTGCTTTAGAAATGGTTGTGCAGTGTGATTAGCAAAATAGACTTAATAGTGTCAGTGCAATGACAGCTTCTGGTTTGTTGTGCGGTGTTGCAATAAACCTGATAATCCGATAAGCACCACAGTGGTGTCGGAATGTCATTACTGTGTGGTGCACTTTGTAATTGATATCTACTTGAATCTATGAATCCGACTGGCAGGTGGGGTTCTCCAAAGCGGAAAGGATTGTCAGTTATAACGTCAGGTCTTTTACTCACAATTCCCGGCAGCTTCTGGGAGTGGTCGGCCAACCCTGACCAGCGCAGTCCTCATACCAGCCGGCGCCCTTTCTCTGATGTCAGGGAAGGGAGACATGTGCATCAGTGTAGATTGCATTGGCAGTGTACGTTCACACATACTAACCTTGTCTCACACAGTTTTACCTTTATTTCTCAGCACTTTCCTTTCTGAAAGCTTTGCTCTTCTCATTTTCTCTATTCCATCATTAGTATGAATTTTGTTCATTAGAAACTACAGTTTTCTTGTGTTGAAATCTTGTGAAGACTTAAAAAATTTATATCTACTGTCAAAATAAAACCAGTTTGAAATATCTACCGTATTTGCCAACATAGAAAAAAACCGGTCAACTGAAGAAAAGGATGCATAGTTGATTAACCCAATATATTCATTCGAATGTATGTTTATACCTGGATGCCATATTTCAGGCTCTACATTAATGTCTAGATCTTTTCCACTTAGTGATGTCTTATAATTATTTTAGGACCTCAGTCTGTTGAAGATGAAATACAAGAAGAAATCCATTCTTCTCTCCATGAAACAGTGTATACAGAATATGGTATGAATTAAAATCTGTGTGTGTTTTTTCTCATGCATTACTGAAATAGGTAAATGATTAAATGACTTGGACATTATTTTAAAATTTAATAACTTTAAAAAAATTATTGAAAAAATATTTTTGAAATAGCACTGAACTTGTTTTATTCCACCTTACTATTAGGGGACTTCTTGCATACATCCAATAAAGAAATGGTAGGAATACATAAACAAACTGAGACCAGTGATAGGCACATCGGGAACAGGGAGGAAGAACATAGGACACAACCAGCAAGCTGCAATGGGCTATGGGTGCTATCGCCCACTCACATTTCACCGCCTGCTTGGGGGACGTCAGAGCACAATGGGTCGACTTTGAATTATGTCGGTTATGTTATCAGAGAGGAAATTAATGTGATCCACTTAGAGAACAGAAGACATTTGCCCAGCGCTTACATCTGAAAAATTCCTTATGTGAACTTCCTTCCGTACAGAGAATATGAGCGGATACTCTAGGGATCAAGGTTTTAAGATTTCATGACTCTTTCTCGAAGCATCCCTTGATAAACGCAGAGGGTATAATTTCAAAACGTAACTCACAAAGGGCTTTTCGAAGGGCGCAGAACGTGTGCTACCCTGATACTTCCCATGGTTTGGTGTGAACTAAAGGTCATCCCAAAGGAAAAAAAAGTGTCTTAAAAACACACAATTGCCATGATTTAAATTCGGCCTATTAACTGCCTCTTTCAGGCTTATGTGTTAGCGGGTTAAGGGCACAGCATCCCATCTGGCTCCATCTGTGCTGATGGGGAGACGGGCCCTTGCAGAGTTGTAGGTCTTGCCATTGGCTGCTGGGGGTCCAGGATTCGGTCCTTCTGTTGCTGTGTCATCTTAGCCAGGAAAGCCACTCCCCCTGCACGTGCATCTGCCTGTGTGAGCAGGCCCAGGCTTTCCCTTCCCGCATCTCTTTTATAAAACTTGAGCCCATGGGAGATGCAGTCTTATTTAGATGAGCGAGTTGGGTAGAACGAGGTAAGTCTGTGATGGGGAGAGAGGATGCATGCGGGGCTCACACTCTGAGGGCAGCAGAGGCCTCCTGAGGAAACCACATGCTGATGTAGGAGCTGAGGGTGGTGTGTGCTGAGCCAGGCCCATGGGGTCAGCAGGTGTTGGAAGCACAGGGCATGTGGGAGGAAAGTCCAGAGGAAGAGAGGATGGGAAAGCCGTTGAGAGTGGCAGCATGTGGGGCGCAGGTGGAGAGGCCTGAGGGAAAGGTTATTCCTACTTGATTCCAAGTAACTGAGACCGGGGGGGTGGGGGGAGTGTCCCATGTCCTGCACTCTGTCTGCAGTGCAAAGAAGGGGTTCCAGGGACTTTGCCGTAGGGACCTCAGAGGGGAGGTGGCACTGGTGACCTGGTGATTCGGGATGGTTAGTCAAACTAATGTTGCCGGAGGTGGGGAGAGAGAAAGTGGGAGAGTGGGCGGGTGTGGGAATTCAGACAGAAGAGGGAGAAAGCAGGTCCAGCACCTGTGCTGCTTGCCACACGCCTTCCTCTTGGGTCTGTTCTCGTCTTATTTATCTCGACTTCCTCCTTGGAAAGTAGGCGATGGCTTTTCTTCTTGTGTCACTTCTGCAGGTATGTCTGCAGCCCTGCTCTGATCCAGGCTCCTGGTTAGCCCAGCTGCCTACCTGTCTCCATTTGCGTGTTCTATGAGTATCTCAGATTGATTTGTACCTAAAACTGAATTTCTGGTTCCTCTCCACCTCACAGCTCTTCTCCTGCTCCTCCTAATGTTTTTGCTTTTAGTTCAGCCTTTTATAATTTAGTTAATGGTCTACTTTCCCACTTACTTGCTTAAGCTGAAAACCTGGGGGGGGGGTCTTCCTTGATGTCTGTCCCCTCCTCTCTCCTCCCCTCCTCTCCCGTGTGCTCCCTGAGCAGGTCCCATTGGCCTTGCCTGCCGTGTGTGTCTGTGCTGTGCCAGCCGTCTGTCACCTCTGGCCACGACCACTGCAGTGGCGTCCAGTTGGGTACTTGTTCCAGTCCTGCTCCTCTGCACCCTGCGCCTCATCCGGTCTCTCTTCTGTCAGTCACTTTCTCTAGCCCAGCTGGCCTTCTCTCTTTCCTTAGGAATCCCAAGCCTATCCCTGCCATGGGCCTTTGCACTTGTTATATCTCCTGCTGGTGTGGGGAATTGTACGGGGCTCAGTCTCCCCATCCTGGACTCTTCCCTATCACTCTGTTTCATTATTGGGTCAAGTGCTGTAGCTGCCACTTGTTCGATTGTGTGCCTTTGGCAGACTCTCCAGTTTCCGACCCTGCTGAGTGGGATGATGGTGCCTGCCTCACAGAGGCCTGATGCTCCAGAGGGCATGGCAAGGCCAGAGTCTGGTCAGCCCCGAGGAAGCTGATTGCTTCATGTCAGGCTGTCGCTGGCAGAGGAGACTCTCGGGAGGTGTGCCGTGTTTGGTTCGTGTTCCCACTGAGAACAGGGCCTTCAGGGAATAGTGAGGCAGAGAGAGATCTATCCTGCTCCCATGAAAACCATCAAACTGCACTGCACAGAACAAGAGCAAGGACAAAGGATATGGGAAGAAGAAAAGGTTGTAAAATTAGCGATAGGAACGAGAGTTGGTAATTGGCTTGCTGAATAGCAGCAAGTCTGAAATGAGGAGAAACAGGATAGCAGGCTCGGATGGGGAGACAGGAAACATAAATGGGCTACATGACTCAGTAACTCCTTAGAGCATCGCTGTGCCTCATTAAAAGTCAAGGAACAAAGGCAACCTTGCAGTGTCGGGGTAGAGTTCAGTAGCAGTAGAAATAGTCATATTGCGATTACTTTCAAGAGGATGACATTAGAAGTTATAACACAGTCATAACAATAACACCTCAATACTTACAGACCAGGCATTTTTCTAAATGCTTGAATCCTCACAACCATGCTGTGCGTAGGCACTCTTATTATTTCCTTTTTATGGAAGAGAAATTTCAGGCACAGAGTAGTTATGTAACTTGCTCAGGGTCACACAGCTGTTGTGGAAGAACCCCAATCTGGAGCCACACATTCCAGACCTCACCCTCCTAACCACTAGGCGGCACTGCACAGCCGAGTCCTTGGATTAGAATGTTACCTACAGGACATATTCTGCTCAAAGCCATGCCCAGTTGCTATGGGGAGGATTTTTTTACACCATAATGACGAGGTTTATCATGTTGCAATGGAATAAAGTGCCCCCTACACAAAAGAAGAACAGTTTGGTGCATCATAAAAGTCTCAGAAAAGGGACATCTTTGCAAAACTTCAAAACTAAATGTAGGAACCTTCAGGTGCAAAGTATAATCCTTGTGACTCAATAAAGACAGCCTAGCATATGGCTTAGGTAGGTGGCTGGCTGCCCTTTGCAGTGGAATATTAGTATAGAGTTATTTCAGATTGTTACATGGACTTTCATGTTAATTCTCAATGAAAGGCCACAGGGTGCCCTTTTTCTCGGATCTAATTGAAGAGGCAAATATATCAATATTTATGAATGTGTTATTCATTCATGAAATGCTTATTGAGCACTTCCTATAGCTGGGCAAAGGCCTAGGTGTTAGGCATCCTTAGTGAACAGATTCCATGAGATTCCTGACCTTGGTGGGTTCTTGGTGGGTTCAAGAGAAGACCGTCCGTCCCCCCCGCGCCCCCCCCCCAGTCAGGTGGACCAGCAGGTGGCAAGCATGAGAACAGATTCCAGAGTGAGAACAGACTCCAAAAGTGGGTGCCAGCATGTGCGGGGCCCCCAAGAGGGACAGGGAATGCCCTGCAGCAAGGGCCAGTGTGTGCCCTTCAGAAGGGCCTTCGTGTCTGTCGGCCGCTGCTCTGGGCCCTGCTGTACACCTGTGTCTCTTCCTTCATTGTCATTTTTCAAGGAGAAGACCTACAGCCAGAGGAGGATGAACCAGCAAGAGAACAGCAACCAGAAGATGGTGATTTCCTTGTAGGGAGAGATACAGATGACAGATCTGAGTTGCTGGAAACTGGAACATTTCAGGAAGGTAGAACATTTTTTTGCTTTTAGAATAAAATACAATAGGTATTTTTAAATTATGATTATTTTTTTAAATTGAAGCTAAAAACTTCAATTAAAATGATTGTTTCCCCATAGACATAGATCACAGTATGGTCATTGTCAGAAGGAAGGGGGCGGGGCCTGGTGGAGGCCAGTCAAGGCAGCGAAAATGGGGACATCTGTAATAGTATCAACGATGGTACCTCCTCCTTCCCAACTTCTTCCTCCAAGATGGTTCAGGAACGCTAAAAGTTGTTCAGAATGTGGGGGTCTTAGGTGCTGCTTATATAACAGAATGCAGTTAAGGCAATCAAATAACTCCAAATATGAGGCATTTGACACTTTTAGGGTTAGGAGTTATATAGCTCGGGGGGGGGGGTAGGAAGAAACACGTGTAAAAAGTCCATAATTAGGTCATAAAATTCCTGCTCTAATCTTTATTTGGGATATCAATTCTGTTTGAACTTAAAAGCTGCATATTAAAAGTCTTCAGAACTGGAAAATACTTACACTCCATAGTGCTGTGGAATGATCAAGGGTCACACAAAGGGTGAGGATCCTGTGGGGGAGCGCTCTGCTATCAGGGGTTCCTGGGTTAAGTTATCAACACTGACCTCCCAGAAATATCAATGATGAGAGAGAATCATTGATAGGCTGCCTCCTGCATGCCCAACACTGGGGATCGAGCCCACAACCCGGGCAAATGCCCTGATCAGGAATCGAACCGTGACCTCCTGGTTCATAGGTCGATGCTCAACCACTGAGCCACTCCAGCCAGTCTCATCCTTTCCCTTTAGCCCAGGTTATGGTGTTTGTCAACTTGTGAGGTTGTTGAGTGGATCAAAGACAAGAATGTGTGTCATTTGTAGATGTAATTCTAGTAGAAGATAGTGTTTGGCAGACATTTCATTGATATATTCATGTTTTATTTTAATAGTTATTTACCTTCAAAATAAAATCAATAAGAATAGATTCAGAATGTACACACATAATATATATACATGTCACTTTATGAAAGTAGTAATATTGCTTTAATGTCTTTTTTCGTAGAAACTGAAGATAATTACCATGTAGAAGAGACAGGTGAGATTTTAATTTAATATTCTTCTTTTTAAATTACAATGAGTCTTTTTCTATAAAAAAGCATTGAGAGAGAAAAGACATTGTCTATGATTATCCTATCTAATAAAGAGCTAATATGCTAATTAGACCGGACAGCAGAACGATCTTCCAGAACAACCTTCTGGAATGACTAGTGGGCAGGGGGCGGGGCTGTGAGGCAGCCGGGGCTGCAAGGGCCTCCTCTTTCATGCATCGGGCCTCTAGTTTATTAATAGAGGCCTAGTGCATGGATTCGTGCACCAGTGGGGTCCCTCAGCCTGACCTGCACCCTCTCGCAATCTGAGACCCCTTGGGGGATGTCACAGAGCCAGTTTTGGCCCAATCCCTGCAGGCCAGGCCAAGGGACCCCACTGGAGCATGAGTCTGTGCACGGGGCCTCTAGTATGCACATAAGATATTTGGTTAATCTCGTCCCACCCTCCCACCCCACTTTCCTCTGAGATTCATCAGTCTGTTCCATCTTTCCATGCCTGTGTTTTCTGCTCCTGCGTTGAGCACGTGTTCCCTGGTGGTCAGTGTGTGTAATAGCTACTGGGCGGTTGGCCAGTCGCTTAGGCTTTTATATGTAGGCTAGAGGTCCCTCAGCCTGGCCTGTGCCCTCCCACAGTCCAGGACCCTCGAGGGATGTCCACCTGCCAGCTTAGGCCCATTCCCTGGGGATTGGGCCTAAGCTGGCAGTCAGACATCCCTCTGGCAGCCCAGGAGTCGGACATCCTTAGCGCTGCTGTGGAGGCAGGAGAGATTCCTGCCACCGCTGTTGTTCTGGCAGCCCGGCTTGTGGCTTAGCGGAGCTCCCCTGTGGGAGTGCACTGACCACCAGGGGGCAGCTCCTGCATTGTGCATCAGCCCGCTGGTGATCAGTGTGCTTCATAGTGACCGGTCATTCTGCTGTTAGGGTCAAATTGCATATTACCCTTTTATTATATAGGGTTATATCTAATATATCAAATATCATATAACACATACTTAATGATTGATATTTTATATCATATATCATAATTATGTATACATGCATATGTATCTGTATTTTTGTAAATATAGCTTTTGTATTTTTTGAAGTCTACTTTCTGAGGATAAGTTCCCAGCAGTGGGATTATTAGGTCAAAAGATACAGTAGAATTGCATGTTTTGTAGTTTAAAATAATAGTCAGTGAAAGGTCAAAATAGCATATTGTTGCACGTCATGTCTTCAGAAGGGGTGGCCATACTGAAGATGGGCATCACATCTTCCAGGAACAAGCCTGTGGTGTTGGCCAGTTTCCTCCCAGTGTTGGAGTCGACCATTCTTCCTGTGCTGGGGGACCATGTGATAGTGCCGACTGGCATTTAGGGCCCTGTCATGTCAACACTATGTATTTGTGATCACTAAAATCGTATTGCAGTCTGAGCAAACTCTGGTATTGAGTCCAAGTGATGGGCTGGGAAATGTGTGTCCTTGCCTAGGCTCGGGGCAAGGGTGCTGGGTTGATGTGAGGAGGGCTCCCTGCACTGCTGTCTCTGTCTGTCTATGTGCCAATCTGTCCTATTGTGTTTTTCTGACTATAGTTGAATTTGCATAAGCTAAATAAGAATATAGCTGCACGACTTTGTGGTGGGAACTGTATTGAGCTTTGAGCACAGGTAGTATCTTCCAGGAGTGAATGTGAATTGGAACATCATGATTTTATATATATATATATATATGGGTAGATAGATAGATATCAGAGAGAGAGATGTAGGGCGAGGGAGAGAGAAATAGAAGCTTCAATGATGAGAGAGAATCATTGACCGGCTGCCTCCTGCACGCCCCCTACTGGGGATCGAGCCCACAACCCGGCATGTGCCCTTGACCAGAATTGAACCTGGGAATCTTCAGTCCTCAGGCTGATGCTCTATCCATTGAGCCAAACCAGTGAGGGTGGAAAATCATGATTTGATTTTATGTTTCTGTCATTACCAGAAACTGTTCTTTTCCTGATTTGAATATCAAGTGTTATCCTTCTTACTTGATACACATTAGTAATTTCCTAATTATTTTCTCATTTGTAGCTTCACAGACCTCTAACCAGGATATGGAAGAGATGATGTATGAACAGGAAACCCCAGGTTTGTGAGTTGTGCTTCTGTTGGACACAGTGGCCAAGGCCCTTTTAACCTTGGGTTAGTGATTCTTTCTGATTCCACAGAGTATTCTTCTTAACACTCTGCCATCATTTTTGATGGGTCAGATAGTTATAGAAATTTATGAATACAATTTGATATTTTATGGAGAAATGAGGAAAAAAGGAGCTGTGTTTTCCAAACCACTACTGGAATGTTGTTTTTATAGTTCAGATCAGAGAGCATTTGGAAATTAATGAGGCGGAAGGATGGAATAGTCAACTGGGTATGAATCCTAGCACTGCTCCTTCCTATCTTTTGACTTAGAGAGCAAATGATGGAACTTTATATATCTTAAATGTTATTAGAGGTCCAGTGCACAAAAATCATGCACAGTGGTGTCCCTAGGCCCGGCCGGCAATCAGGGCCTATCAGGTTCCCCGCCTCCACACCTCCACGCCTCTTCCTTCCTTCGCTGCATGGTTCCCTGCTTCCCCACCTCCCTCTCCTCCTTCCTTCACCTCCTGCGTCCGCCACCATCCATCCCCGGTTCCCCATCCCAGCCCTGATAGGACGATCAGGACCTACCGGCTGAGGGGAGGTTGGCTGGCAGGCCCCATCAGCGATTGGGGCCTGTGGGCTGGGGACAGCTCTTGTGTTGAGCATCTGCCCACTGGTGGTCAGTGCACATGACGGCGACTGGTCATTCCATCGTAACAGTTGCTTAGGCTTTTATAAATATAGATAATGATAATGTCTATCTTACACAGTTGTAAAGGTTCGAATTTAACTTCCAAGTAATTTTAGAATAATGTCTAGTAATGTGTTTGGTTTTTAATGTTTATCAAAGGTGTATGTTTTTTCTTTTTAGATTCCACTGAACCAGCAATAGATGACTATGAAAGAATGTACCATGATACAGGTATTAAACGAACATTGTTATTAGATTTTAAACATTATTAACGCTTGACAGCTGTTAACATGGTGATTTTTCTGTTAAAGGAGTCTGAGAAATAATAATTATTATTAGCAAATATTTGCTAATATGACTTTTTATTTTGTAACAAAATATTATTTAAAAATATTAGGCTTTCATATTTCACCTCATCTACCACTGGCTCCACAGGAAACATGACATTAATTTCTAACTCTACTTTAGCATATCTCACTGTATGCCAGTTTGAGGAATTTGTATGAAAATAATTTACCCTTTCTCAAGTTGTTTCTGGACTAAGGCATTGTCCATGGACTATGCAGACATTAATATTTAAAGAAATAGAATTCTGTATTCGAGATTAAGTTGTGTTTTTTAGCTAAACAGTTACACAGAATGACTCAATACTTATTTTGATTTTATTCTTTTTTTTCTGAAGATGAAGTAACGTACCAAGACTATGACCCACAAGGTATGAAATTCTTCTTAAATTTAAGCCATCTACTTGCTTTAAAATCTACTCATAGTTTGACCATATAGAATACATAACAGTTTTTTAAGCTACAAAACCATAACTTGAAACATTCAAATGAATGGTAGGTAGTCTTCAAAGACTTGACTTGGGGAGATTGTTTGCCTATTTCATGGTTTGCCATTGCCTAAATATTTTAATTATTTACAAGTTGCCTTAGGAAGCAGTTAAGAATTATTGAGGAAATCATATTTGATTACTTTGTAGTCATCGCTGTCTTTTGACTAAAATATGTCTTGTGCTTGGAATGCTACCTCGGTCCCAATTTAACTACTGTAGCTGCTTCCACCGATTAATCCCACTCTTAAACAAAGGTGCATGGAGAAGGAGGCAGAAGACTTCCCTTCCAGGAGTACAGGCAGCATGAAGAAAGTAATTCTGGCAAATCTGTGGCATGAGTAGTGTCAGATTCAGATTTAGGCAATTGTACCTCCTTCGGTTGCCTGAGCAATTCTCGTGCTGTTTTGTTAAATTCATTGAAATATATTATTTTTGCTATTTCCCAGATGAGAAAAATGTGTTTCAGAGAATGTAAATAATGTGCGCAAGCTCATATGACTAAGAGATGACAGAGCTAGTGGACTGTGGAAGGAAGGTAGTTGGGTATTCTAACTGCATGTGCAGCAAGAAGGATGGAGAAATGTATGGTGCTCAAGTCACATATGGAGGACTTTCTGTGGTTAGGCGGTCTTAGGGCGTGACATTCCTGTATGAATAATACAGAGTCCCTACTTCAAGAAACTTGTAGTCTCATGATAACTGGTGAATCTTATTGGAGAAATTAAGAATGGCTGTGTGTAGACCTGATAAGCTAATTTATTAAGTGTGTACATTTAAGACGTGAAGAAAGTAAAAATAGGAAATTCAGTGCCACCTGGGAATACACAAAGTATAGGATTCCCGTTAGAAGTGCTTCAGGGGGAGCCTCAGTGTTCCTCATTTTACAGCAAGGACGCAGAAGTAATGACCTGTCTCCTGTGGCTAAAATGTGGCTGACTTTGAGTTTGAATCTAGGCTTGTTGCCTGTACAAGCCTAGATTCAAACTCCCCCCTGCCACTCTGTACCCTGCCATTGCCCCGTGGCTGGGCCCCAGGACAGTGTCTCTGCCCTTGAAACACCCAGCGTGTTATGTTGCAAGGAGAGCATGCATTGCTAAAGGGCTCTTTTTTCTGTGTGTGTGTGTGTGTGTTTGTGTATTTTAAATTTCTTTATTGATTAATTTATTACATATGTGTCCTTGTGTTTTTTTTATAGTAAATGAACCATCGGAAAGTGAAGGGGTAATGGAAAACTCAGGTAAGCCCTTTTCTCTAAGCAAATGTTTCCTCCTGCAAGACAGCCCCTTGTATTTGTTAAAACTTTTACAACACATGGAACAGAGATACATGTAGTAAGAAATATAAGACATTTTCATTTCACCAAGGAAGTAATTGGATATTGTCCTTATATTTATTCTCTACTTATGGTGGAAATTTTCTCTCAGCGGGGATAACATCAACCTACCTGGTCTATGCTTTGAGAATAATTTGGGAATTAAAGTTGATATGCTAGTATACATACTTGTGAGCCTCTCTGTACGAAACTAGTCTAAAAAGTGCCAGATTTAGGTATCAGAGTGGATGTAAGTTATTCAGGGATCTCCTGGAGTTGAGTTAATGTAATATGTGTTGGGTTTTATTTGTTTTTTAGATAATACTGTAGAAGATTCAAACATAATCTTAGAAGGTAAGTTAATTTTATAGAGATGGTTACACTTTTCATATTAATAATGTGTTCATGTATTCAGCAAGTATTGACTAAGCATTTACTCTTAAATCTGTGTACAGTGCTCAGGGGTCAGAGGTCGAGAGTGCCCAGGTTACAGGCCAGAGGTGGCTAAGCTGGTTTGCAGTGAGGAGGGCTATTTAAATTCCAGGGGGAGGGATTAGCCTCGGGCAGAGATGGGTTGAAAGCTGGGTCCTCTATGTTTTTAGGCATTTTGATCAGCCAGTAGAGGACATAGCAGAGGCTGTTAGGGGAATTCCATTGGTGGACAGTGGGGCCGTGGACTGTGTACCTTCAGCCCACCTGCAGTTTCTCTGCTCCTGCAGCACCCGAGTGGACAGCTAGAGGGTGCTCACTACCTTTACCTGCCCACCAACCTTCTCTTTCCAGTCTTCCCTTCTCTTGGTTGGTGGCATCAATATATACTTGGATGCCCAAACGAGAAATGTGGGAGCCATCATGGAGTCCCCCCGCCCGCCCCTTTCTATAGCTAATCCTGTTGAACAGGCTACCTCAGCACTTCTCAGAACTGTTCTTTTCCCTGTAGCTCTTGAGATCTAGTTCAGCCCCATCATCTTCTCGCCATCTTCTTCTTTTTTTTTTAATACACTTTATTGATTTTTTACAAAGAGGAAGGGAGACGGACAGAAAGCTAGAAACATCGATCAGCTGCCTCCTGCACATTTCCCACTGGGGATGTGCCCGCAACCAGGGCACATGCCTTTGACCAGAATCGAACCTGGGACCCTTGAGTCCACAGGCCGACGCTCCATCCACTGAGCCAAACCAGCCAGGGCTAGCCAGTCTTCTTAATCCCTGCATGTCCCTTTCACATTGGTCTTCCACAGTGCCATCAGGAAGATCTCTTTAGAAGTACAGAGCTGGCTATGTCAGGCCCGTGCTGAAACCCTGTTCTTCCCCATCTGTGTCATTAGGGTTCCTTCCTGTTGCAGGGATCAGAAAACCAAACTTGAATTGGCTTAAGCAATAAAAAGATAGGGAACAGATTAGCGGGGCCCTGGAGGACCTCGTGAGGAATTTGGGTTATAATCTAAGTACAGTGAGAGTCCATGGGAACACTTAGGAAGATAGGGCACGACCTGCTGTATGTTGTGAAGAGTTACTTCTAGTTAGAGAATGGATTGAGTGGAGCGATAATGGAAACAGAGACCACCCTGTTTGGAAATTACCGGGTACTAATCCAGGGAAGAGGTCGTGGTGCTCTGGAGCAAGATCATGGCAGTGGAAACAGAGGAGAGAGTTTTGAACTTGAGGTCTATTGTAGAATAACAGGTGATGGAACTTTCTGGTGGTTGTGAAGTAAAGAGGAATAAAGGCGGCCTTATTTTGGTTTGGTTTGAATAACTGTCGAATGCTGGGGCTGTTTACTGAGAAGAAAAGTAGGACATAGTAGGAACTGGTTTAGGGGAGAAAATCAGAGTCTCCACAGTAGGTATTTGGTGTCTGGGAATTATGTGAGATACCCAGATGAGGTGGCAAGTAGCGGGTTGGATATGCCAATCCGAACAGATGGGTAAGATTTGAGATGGGTGCCATCAGATCTTATATGTTCGGGTGCCATCATCATGAGGATGGTGCTAACTTCATGGAAATGACTAAGGTCATTTTGGGGGTGAGCACAGAGAGAGAAGACAAGCAACCCCAGGCTGAGCTCTAAGGAATCACGACACTGTGAGGTTTGTTGGAGCCTGAACAGCTGTGAGGCAAGAGGAAAACCAGTGGAGAACGTGAAAGAGCAAGAGAGCTATTGAGTAAATCAATGTGAGAGCCAATCACAGAGGGAAGGCGAGGGGGTGGGAGGGAGTGGGAAAAGATCAACCAAAAAACTTGTATGCAAAAATGCATAACCCATGGACACAGACTATAGGGTGTTGAAGGCCTGGGTTAGGGAGTGGTACGGGCTAGAAGTCAATGGAGGGAAAAAGGGGACACATGTAATACTTTCAACAATAAAGATTAAAAAAATTTTTTTTAAAGTCTTGGAGGAAAAATAATAGGCAACTGTTTCAGGTTGTGCTGATATAATTTATTTGTTATTTCCTTTTCAAAATCCTCTTGCTACATCATTACTGTGGGAGCCCCTTACACGTCCAGCGTGGTTCAGGGTTCCTGTACAGGGTTTGAGTTCTGAAGGAGGCTGCACACAAAATGAAGAGAGAGAGGCTAGAAGAAAATCAATTTGGAAACTGGGGAACCAGGTGTGGAGCCTTCCTCTAGCAGGATAGACTGCCCACTGATGCCTGGGTCTCACCAGCCTTTTATTAAGTCTCTGAGAAAACAACCATATCCTTAGGCAGGAAATTCAGACAATAAACAGGCAGCAAGAATTTACATGTAAGTAACAGGTAGGGGTTTGCTTTAACTAACAATGTTTCAACTTAATGGATGCATAGCTCTGACCTTTCAGAGCATTCAAGGTTGGTGAAAACAATCGGTTTCCAGCAATTACCAAAATAAATTTCTGTTATGTTTGTTACATCCATTCAGGATAAACTTAGGTAGTAATAATAAAGCTTTCTTATGGGAATAACGCAAATGATACTTTATTATTCACATCGTTTTTTTTCAAATGTACCTGAAATGTTCAAAAGTAAAAGAAATTCTGAGAAAACAAACAAGCAAGCACTGGTAGAGTTGATAATGTGCTAACATGTCTCTGAAGTATTAACTAAATCAATAGGCAGGCCATTCACAAGCAGTCACAATCAGGAAGCTAGGCAACCTACAGGTGCTTCCGCTAAAAGAAGGAAAAGGGGAATATGTGCGACTTTTTTTTTTTTTCTGTCCCCTTTTTACTTTCGTGTAAACTATTTTCAAATCTTCTGTTTTAAGCTCCTATCATTTTTATAATTAGAAGCAAATTAATGCCAGAAGGAAAATGATTAAAATAGCTGCATAAATATTTTCAGTTTTAGAAAACGCTATTAGAAATTCTTCCCCTTGGCCAAAGCCTCGTATAAACCTTAAGGAGCAGAAGGAAAGCTGCTCTGACCTCATCTCTAGATGAAGGTGCTGTCACATGTCTGTCACATAGGAAGATACAGTACAAGATGCAATTTTATAGCGGGAATTTCCATCAGTGTATTCTTCTACAACTGGGTGGTGAAATTTGCGGTTGGTTTAGCTGTAAGTGGTTGAAGCAACCAAGGGAAAAGAGAAGATATTAAAAATTCATGTCTGCATTTCAGCTGGTCTTGGAATATGTTATCGTGAGTAATATTTTTCAAAAACCTTTATTAGGTATAGTAGTTTATTTTCAAAATTACATTTTAATTTCTTTGTGTTGTTTCATTCACATTGAAATTAGGTTATGAGTTCAAAAATTTTTTTTCAAGAAGAAACAAGATGTTTTAAATGTCCTTCCTCAGCTTGCCTGTCAAGTCTGATGAAAAATGTGGTGAAATCCTAGGTTTTAGTTCAAGTCTCCTTTGCCAGGCAGTGAGTTTGCGGTTGGTTCGTTAGGCAGGTCATATCATAAAGCCCATTGTACAGAATACTTGAAAAAAAATATACAACGTTTTGCAAAGTCTATATCTAATTCTCTTTGTTGTGATGATGTAAAAACTTAAATGTTTTTATAATGACTGCAACTGAATCCCAGAGAAACCTGTAAAAGTAATCACTGAGCCATTAATACCAGCAAGCTGGATTTTAAACAGTGGTCAGCAACATGTAATGGGTTGTAACTGTGCTGTTTATTTCAGAAGCACACGTGCCCCCAGCAGAGGAGCATCAGGAAATCCCACCAGGTATGACATTTTGTGAGATGTATCGCATGTTCCTTTTTTTTGTTTGTCTGATTTAAAATATGCTGTTGATATTCACACTAGCTGAATGAACTACATCTAGGAAGAGGAAAAGTCGTGAGAGAGGAGGATTAATTATAACTTAAATTTTAAAAGAAAATTTTCTGTATTTGGATCAGGTGACCCCTATTTCAAAGTAATGGAAAAGACACATCAGAACGTGACTAGAATTTGCGGGCTATTCATAATCGGAGTTCCATGTGACTTTTACAAGGTAGTGGTAGTAGTAGGAGGAGGAGGAGAAAGAGAAGGAGGAGGAAGAAGAGGAGTTGGCATTTTGCTTTTTCCCTCTTGACTGACAGGCTATTTGGTGGGTGATAGGGAATCAGAATTGCCTTAAGCTGCAAGTTTAATGGTACAGACATTTGGGATACCATGCCTCTTCTTCCCAGTCCCTTGTCTCCTGGAGACCATCACGAATGCCCCTGGCAGACCAGGCTGCCTGAGACTCGAATGGACCCAAGTCTTTCCTTTCAGCCACCATGTGAACCCATTTCGTTGTCTCCCTGACATGTTCCTCTCATCATCAGTGAAGAATGGAAAGAGCATTTCCCCCAGGGCCTGTGTTTTCAGACGCGTTTGAGAGATGACATTAATTATGCTGCAATCTGAAACTGACATGTAACCCTCCTGTTCTCATAGTGGGGGGGTGGAATATTTCAGAAGAGAGGAATTTCCAATACTTCTTTCTGATGTGTATGTTTCTTGTTTCTGTGTCTTATTTCATTTTTTTTTCTTTTTGTGTCATATATCCATTTTTTTACTCCTATCTTTCACTTTATGCCCAATATGAATTTTGTAGCAAGTGATGTGCATTACTGTTGATTTTGGTAGACATAATTGTACCTGCTAAACTTTCTAGAATACTAAATTTCAAGGGGAGAAGAAAACATTTTTATAATCAAAGAATATTTTTTATACTTCAGCTCCTCTTTGCTTATTTAATGGGTATTTTAGGTTTTGGACGTTGTCATACCACATGCATTTATAATAATACTAGAGTCCCAGTGCACAAAAATTTATGCACTTGGGGGTCCCTCAGCCCAGCCTGTGCCCTCTCGCAGTCTGGAACCCCTCAGGGAATGTCCACTTGCTGGCTTAGGACTGCTCCCTGGGGGATCAGGTCTAAACTGGCAATCAGTCATCCCTCTGGCAGCCCAGGACCCTTTGGGTGATGTTCACTTGCCAGTAGGGAGCAGGCTTAAGCTGAAGTTGGACATCCTTAGTGCTGCTGAGGAGGCGGGAGAAGCTCCCACCACCACTGCTGTGCTGGCAGCCATTAGCCTGGCTTGTGGCTGAGCAGAGCTCTCCCTGTGGAAGAGCACTGACCACCAGAGGACAGCTCCTGCATTGAGCATCTGCCCCTGGTGGTCACTGTGTGTCATAGTGACCAGTCATTCCCAGTTAGGGTCAATTTTCTTATTACCCTTTTATTATATAGGATTTTTATATAGGCTGTACAGACTCTTAAGAGAACTGAGTTGTTAACATTAGACTATGAATGAGAAAGAAACCCATGGAGAAGTTGATCTTTTACATGATGGCTGCTGTGCATTGATGTAGTATTTGGTGTTCAGGAAAGTTTCACGGATTAAGGAAAGCCAGCGTTTCTGTCTTATTGCTGTAGCGAACGCAGCACTGTTGAATCATGGCTCACAGAGTGCCTTGTTCTATCTGGAGAAGGCAGAGCAGGTTCCTGAATTTGCATTTTGATGGCTACCCACTCCTTCAAAGAAAATTGTTTTATAAGTATTCCTAAAATGACGAGTTTCCTAGAATATTGACTTTTTTCCAGTCACAGTTCCTATTTTTTTAAAAAATATTGATCTAACTTTAGTGAAGGTAATGAACAGTAATATTTTCTAACCAAAAAGTTCCTGTGCTTTTATTTCCATGTTTTATAGACTAAGCTCCAGAATTTCCTTGGCACATAAATCTAAAGTACCAAGTGGTTGAGGTGCTGGACAGAAGTGGTTTTCAGATGATGTAGTAAACTGCCGAAGCAGTTAATATGCATACCGTCTGCATGTAATAAGCTTTCAGTAAATGGTGGCTCTGGTTATTATTGTTCAGTAATTAATTAGCCTGATCTTTCAGGTGGATCAAGGGAAGCTAAATTCTGAAAGACTCACTCAAGAAGTAATAACCCGTAATTTGGTGTCATAAAATTTTGATTAACCTGCTGCGCAGTTGCAGTTTAACCTTGCCTAAAGAGAATGGAAGGCCGAGAGTTAGCAATAGTTATTTTTAGTGATTGCACCCGGTTTGCTTATTTCTGTTGCCTTTTCAGTCATAACTTTATATCGCAATGTTTTTATTATACAGTCTTACAAAATAACAAGAGTCATAAATCTGTGTTGGTGAGCTTTTGTTCAGTAGGCTCACTGCTTTTGGAATAGTGTTTAATTATGTATGTGGGTGCAGAAACTCTGGGCACACTAATGGTAGGGCCCGTCATCTTGCTGCCTTTCTGTCTTTAAAGTTCTTTATTCAGTGGAGAACTCAAATTGGAGAGCTCTGAGAAATGTTGGCTACTAGTTCACTTTTTCCTGGCCCTCAGAATTTAATTGGTGATTACTTTGCCTTCCCGATCCTTCTAAGACTAGGTTACACAGTCTTAATAATGCTTATTAAGTCCTTGATTGGAATCGTTCGCGTGATAATTCCACGGGGCAGGAACTATCTTAGGGTTGTAACCAGCCACACAAGGGGATGGTGAATGCTAACGTTTATTAGCAGTATCTAGTGTTCTTCTAAGCACATTACATGAGTAACTCATTTGATATTTCTAATAGCCCAAGAGGTAGACATGCTGTGTCCCCATTTTACAGATGAGAAAACTTCCGCATAGCAAGGGAGAGTGACCTGCCTGTGGTCACAGAGCTGACAAGTGGGAGAACTGAGATGACCTTTACATTCTGGCTTCAGAGTTCACACTCTCAGCTGCTGTGCCCTAGAGGATTTTAAATAAATGAAGGTGTAAGAGCTGATGAGCTCTGAAGGCTGTCTTGGCCTGATAAAGCTAAAGGATGTATCATGGCATTTTTCTCTTAATATATATCAGTATATCAGGTAGCACTCAGAAATGTCAAAGGTTAATTATGATTTATTGCAGAGAAGCAAATTGTCCAGTAGTTTACATTTTGCTGTCTTTTGTTTATATTTGTAAATGTACAAGTGCTTTGCAGGCAAGGAGGTAAAAGGCCATTCTAAGAATTGATCATTCTGATACTGGAAATCAATTATTTTGAATACCAGAATTTTCGAAATGGATTTTGGAACCACTATTTCTTTAGTGGATTTCCACCTTTCTCTTCAAACTCAGATTTTTACTTGAAATTATACTGCATATTTCTAGCAATCTGACAGCATAAAAATATGTAGCATCAATTGAATGAGTGAAGCAGTAATCGGTTAGGGAATTTACCAGGGTAAAAATTTCCTGCCAAATAATACTTCAGATCATTTGACTAATGGTTTCATCAAGGCTTTTCTGTCATTCAGTGCTAGGGAAAAAAGTGAATTTTCTATTTTGTTATTATAATCATGTTATTCAGAACAGGGGTATGTGAGCAGCAGTGCTTGCTGGTGACTCTGCTGCTCCTTTCTCTCCAAAAGTAGGGATCGACATTTATATCGAGTCGCACTGCCCGGTACTCCAGCCGTGGGGAGGGTTTCACTGCAGAGCCTCACCTGCCAGCCAGCATTTTCTAACACTGATCAGTAAGGCTCATGACCGCCTTCGGGATGGCAGCTAGAGAGGTCTTAGCTTATATAGAAAGTGCCTGGTATGCATATTATTGATACTGACTTGATCATTCGCTTATTCAAGAAATACACATGGAGCAACTACTATGGTGCAGGCCCTGCACTGGGATGTCCTGATACATGATCCACAGCATTGTCCCTGCCTCGTAGTGGTCATAGTCCCGGGGCGAGGGGCTGAGGACAGCCAGTGTGACGCTGTTAACTTCTCAGAGTGGAGCATGGGGCAGCACATGGAAGGAGGGACACCCAGCCCAGCTTTTCCGGGGGAAGGTGCGGTAAGGCCGCCATGTGCTGGGTTTGACGTGCTGATAGCAGTGACAGGAGCTGTCAGGTGGGAGCAGGGGAAGGAGTGCCTGTGGAACAAAGACGGAGACGGGGTGCCACATAAGGTGTAAGAAGACGCAGTGGGAGAGCAGGCAGGCGTCACTTCTTGGAGCTTTTCAAATGTGATGTTTAAAATTCTTTTAAATATTTTTATTGATTTTGGAGAGGGAGGCAGAAGGAGATAGAGATAGAACTATCAATGAGGGTAATCATTGGCTGCCTCCTGCACCCCCGCTCCTGGGGATCGAGCCTAAAACCTGGCCATGTGCTTTGACTAGGAACCAACCATGACCTCCTGGTCCATAGGAAGACACTCAACCCCCAGGCCGTACCAGACAGGGCTGATGTTTAAATATTTGAAGCTGGGTCTAAAAGTACCAGGAAGCCGCTGAAAAATTCCAAGCACAGGAGTCACATGGTCAAATCCAGATTTGAAAAGAGGAGTTAGGAGTAAGAGGACAGATGCATTAATCTAGAAATGGGAACCTGAACTGTGGTGGAAGCCATGAGAGACAGATTTCATAGACATCAGAGTTGGACATAATTTGAGGATGGTTGATTGCGGGGTGAGAGTTGAGGGTGATTCCTGTGTTTCTGAATTGAATGGATGCATGATGGAACCTTAGAGGAGATGCGGGAGGCAACAGGGTAGCAGGGAGATGACTGGCCTGATGTGGAGATGTTGGGTTTGCACCTTGGTGAGCCGCCTCTGGGTGGAGTCACCTTTAAATAGAAGCACATTGTTCACAGTTAACAACTGAGCTTTTAGTTTACTTGCTTTTTATCAGCACTCATCATTATACTTTGGACAGCTTCCAATAGTCTCACGGTGCTTCTGATTGCACAGGTTACAGAAATGCTTATTCCTCTCACAGTCTAGCTAACTGATAAATTCTGAGAGAACCTAAAGTCAAACTCATTTCTAAAGCCTTTTCTCTTGAGGTATAGTTTACACACAGATAGGTGCGCAGATGTTGAGCACGCAGTTTGATGAACTTGTATCTGTATAAAAATCCTTGTACCCACTACTCAGGATGCTTATAGCACCCAGAAATCTCCTTTTCTCCCTTGCAGTAACACCCTGTCACAGGTAACTGCTGTCCTCACCTGTACTATGTAGATTGGTTTGCCTACTTTTGAATTTAATTAAATAGAAGCACAAGTCAGTTCACATAAATATATATATATATATATATATAATTTTTTTTTGGTGACTAGTTTATTGCTCAACATCCTGTCCTTGAGTTTTATCCATTTTGTTACATAAAATAATTTGGTCTTATGCAATGCTAATTGCTGTAAATATACTATATATTTTTTAAAAATCTGTTCTACATTGATGGCTGTAGTGAATGTCTCCAGGTTTTGGTTGTTGTGAAGAAAGGTGCTATGAATATTCTTGTGCATGTCTTTTGGGGGACATAAACAACATTTTATAAAAGTCTACATATAACTTCTAGTTCACATTAGCACCAAATAATTTGCTTATACAAAATTTTCTGGTTATACACACACATACACGCTTGTGTTATGTAGATAGATAAATAGATGGACGGATAGCTAAGGAGGGAAGGAAGGAAGGAGGGAGCCAGGGGAGGAGGAATAAGTATAACCCGGTTTTAGGAAGTGCACCAAAATATGGTTGGGCTTTCATATGTACCAGCTCCTTTTGAACTCTAATTTTAGAAAATTTAATGCTGTGAGAGCAAAATAAACCCAATATTAAAGTTTGGAATGAGAAAGTATTTGGAAAAAGCTAGATAGGAATGAACTTATTTCCTTTAAAATTTTGCATACTTTCATTACTATTTGTATTGTCAACTACATTGAAAATTGGCATAAAATTATTAAAGTAATATATTCTAACTCCAACTTACAGTAGTTAGTTGCTCCTTAAAAACCCTTTCTATATTTGTCTTTCAAATACCATACTAGATTTTTTTTCTCTATTAGGGTTTTTTGTTTGTTTGTTTTTTTAACGCAGTGGAAACATCGATGGGAGAAATTATTGATTTTGTATTTCTCAAAAGATTAAAATTCTTAAATTCAGTTGTAATTCTCAGAAACTCTAAGGAGCCTCCGATTTTCACCAACCGCTTTGCAAGCATCTAGGAACTTCTCCAGGTAGTCATTCCTAAGAAATGTAATCATTCTGTTATCAAGCTGCCCTTAAAACAAAACAAAACACACACAAAACCAAACAGCACACAAAAGTAAAAAAAAACATCTACTTCTGTTGGTGGGTTTTTAAACGTCAATGAAAATGAAGCAGTTTCGCAGTCTATGTCTAGCTGGTCCTTTAATTTAGATTTCCCCTTATTTTTGCAGATACTTAAAGCTTCAAAAAGACTGCCCCACTACCACAGGAGGACCAGCCTAACCATACGCTCCAAAAGATGGCTGAGATAGATCTTGTGAAGTAATTACTGAGCAGACCAAGATCTTTGCGAGTGAACACTAAAGATGTTTCGAATGAATCATAGTCCACTGGCATTTTAGTGCATCTCTCTCTCTTTTTTTTTTAGAAACAGAAGTTACATGTGATGTTACATTCCTGCATGTCCTTTTTTGGTAGCATTAGTGAATCCATTGCATTGCTTTCCCATCTTTTTTTTTTTCTTGTGACACAGCTTTTAGTCTTTCCTGTATTGATGTGTGTTTTTCAGACAACACGTAATAATTATATCGATGATGTAGCAGCAGCCGTCTTGGCAGGGCTTTAATATATATTGTTAGGCATTAACACTATGTTGGACTGACATGCCAACTGCGTTAAACGGGATTTAAAAGCCATAGGGCTACCTTGCCTCAGCACCCTTAAAAATAGAGTAAAGTCATTAGGAGCTGTGAATATTTGAGTTGTATGTATCTGCACTGATATCCTTTTTTTTAAAAAAAAGCCTTCATTGCTTCAGGTATTCAGGGCAAAACTCAAAATGTGAGATTTCTATAGCTTTTAGCTCATTAGAAAAAATTAATATTTCAGTGAAAGTTTTGAATTATCATGGTTAATTTATTTTTCAAACTGAGGGGGGAAATAAATTCCTCGCAAGGGCCTAGCGAGGAATGGCCTGCTGTACAGCACGCCAAATGCTTCTTGGCACCTCATGTGGATCGCACAGTAGCTCGCCACTGTTTAAATTTTAAGAACATCTGTATGAATTCCTGATGTACGACTTAAAGATTGTTCTGCCTTTGGCTGATTAAGTAAAGCCCTCACAATACTAAAGACAGCACCGTGCGTGCTTACTCAGCGAAGTCAAGTCTGGGTTCGTGCCTCGTTCATTCAGGAGGGGCCCGGAGCACTCCCCAAGCGAGCCAGGTGCCTGCTGCTGTTTCACAGTCTCTGAGCCTTTTCCTTTCTACGCCGAAGCTTCTTCCACTTCTAATGCGGTGTATTCGTGGCTCAGAAATAGCTGCTGTGATGAAACACTCCTCGGTTAGACAATATCCGTTTGAAAGGACATAAGCTATGTAAAAAGCCATAGAGGCCGTGTCACTTCCCTGTCAGGGGGAGCTCTTGATCATGTCAGCATTGTTTTAAGATAAGGTGATGTTTTTGCTGCTTATAGGGTTCAAATCAAAGAGGTTTTATTTTTTTGTCATTAGAGATCGTAGTTATAATGTAGTACGTTATGCATGCTAACTCCATGTGTAGCGGAACCCCAAATAATAAGTTACTTAAGAAAAGCAATAATTTTCTAAAGCTGTGATATGGGTAATGTAGAGTTGCTACTCAGATTCTAATAATGCTCTTAATTCATATTGTGAATTATAGAACACTACTTTTTATAAAGCCATATTTTTTTTAGGGAAACCTAGGAGTGACAGAATAGATAAATGAGTAAAATAAATTCTAATGAATTTTTGTATATAATGGTCTCTAGAACTCTGGAAATAGAAGGTTCCTTGTGCTGTGGTCCATTTCAAATACTTTTAATTCCAAATATCTGAATTAATGAGCCAAGCTGGGCAACATCAATGGATTTTCTAAAAATAATGTAAATGTCTTCTGTTTAATGTTATTCGAGTGCAATAAAATGCAGAAGGATTCTTCTCTATACTGTCATTGTTCTGAAGTATCTTATTTTTTATTCGTTACCTAGTATAATCAGTTCATTTTATACTTACTAGTATTTTAGAATATTATGGCATTTTTGATGAATACAATCACAAAGGAGTACCTTCCCCCCATTTCTTAATCTATTTGTAATAGGTGATGCTTATTAATTTTGTTTAGCATTTACCGTTATACTACATTTCCAGGGGCAGGATTGCAATGAAATAGCCCTGTATCCATCCTTTGCAGGTTTTTGTTGGGTCCTAGGAGTTTGGGTAACTCGCTGGTGAGGCCTCCTATTCCCTCTACTGTTCCACAGTGACCATCTGACTGTGAAGAAATTAACTTCACCCTCGTTGAGCTCCTGCAGCTCAGGAAAGTGTTGTTCTCCCCTCCAACGCACCCAGAAGAAACAATGAAAATAAAACTTGAAACTAAGGGTGAGCAGCCTCACCTTTACTGAATGCACTTACTCTGCAAAGTGCTTTGTGTTCAGGGAGTTGAGTTTTCCCAGCAGATGGGTGTTACCTCTGTTTGGAGGAAACAAGGGTCAGGCAGGCTGAAATGCCTGCGGGCCTGAGGCCATTCGGGGTATTCTAGAGCAAACACATGGGTAGCAGCGAACGTGGGCACCAGGGAACGACCTCCTGAGGGATCTGCAGGTGTTGCTGATTCCCCTGGGAAGAGAGCGCCAAGAGATTTTTGACACTTTTCTTCAATCCTGGATCCCTGAAGCCTATGACAACCCTTCCTATTAGATGGTGCGCTGCCAAACTTGATGACAAGGAGGTTACAGTTAATAAGATCAAGAAGGCTTTTTTGTTTGTGTGTGTGAGTGTGTTTTGTCATGTATACCCTCTTGCGGCACTTGCCAAAAAGTGTTTGGCCCTCAAATTCATAAAACCCATTCTTTGCAAAAATCCAAGACCTGTGCTTCTCTAGTATTCGTTTCTCTTTCAAGAAAAGTAGAGACGTGTGAAGTGATATAACTACAGACCTTGACAGTTCGGGCACTCGATTTTCTCAGCCGCCGCTTCCTTCTTTGCACAAAGAGGGAGATAAGACCTTTCCCCATCGGGTGGGGTGTCGGGAACAAGAGACGAGTGGGATGAGCTCAGCACTGAGCCTGGCACGCTAGCTATCGAAGTTGGGCCCTTCTCATGTAAGGCCTGAAAAGAGAAATTGCTTGGCCAATAAAAATCTCCTCCTTGCGTCAGAAGCCTGCGGCACATTCTCACCTCCAAAAAATGAAATGTTTTATATGAATGAATGTGGGAAACCAGGAACCACAACATCAAGTGATCTGTGATTGCCTCCCTACGCCCACCCTGGACCGCACTCACACCCTCTCACTTTGTGGGGAATGGACACAGCCTGTGATTTTTATGTCTCCCAAACTGTTTGCCCCATTCTCACTCCAACACCTGTGCACACATGTTCCTAGAAATACCCCCAAATTAGATCGGTACCTACTGGGTCTGTAACTGACTGGTCTACCTTGAAAATTCACTAGATCCTAAACTGTAGTAAGCAGTAAGCAGATAGGAGGTTATAAATGCAGAAGTCTGCTTATAAACAGTCAGGTCACATGTCATGTCTTCTCTGTGGGATGGGTGTTCTTTGGCCCGTCCAGGTTCTCGGTGGGTTTCACTGCGCTTGCTAACCCCATTTCTGGGAGAGACACTAACTTGGATTCACTCAGTGAAAGGCTGACACAGGTGGGCTCTTGGGCCCATCGCAGCTCCTCAGCAGGTGAGCTGCACACCTGGGCTCTGCGCAGGCCCCTAACGGGTCACCTGTTATGTGTGAAGTCCTTAAAGCAAGCATGTCAAACTCTAAGGCTAACACGGGCCAAATAAACGAGGCATGCGGGCCTTGAGGTTAACATGCTTGCCTTAAAGGAATGACACTAGTGTTCTCAGTTGGGTGACATACTGCATCCCATTAAAGCACAGAGTGCCTCTTAAAAACTAGTCTTCTGTTTTTAGGAGGCAAAATATTTAACAAGCTTCTCCCCACCCCAGTTTGCCTTTGTAGTTACAGAGGAGCTTAAAGGTGGTGGAGATAACCCACAGCAACTGTCTTATCAAGGAAAAACATGTACCCTGACATCTGATACCTAGTTAACTGCTTGGTGACTTCTACAAGCAATTCAAATGAACCTAATCTTAATACAACAAGTTTAATGTGTAAAGAATTCAGTATTTAGGAAAATTGAATTGTTTGCCAAGAAATATTTTTAAATTATATCAATTTGAGTTCATTTAAATATGGTTCTGTATTTTGAGACATTGAATGGTGACTTCCATAGTACTTATTTTGTTTTGTCTTTACTTTTCAGAAACAAATATAAAAACAGATGATCCAGAACAAAAAGCAAAAGGTGAGATTATCAAATAAACAGTCTTTCAAATATTCATCTGAAAAAGCCATTATACCATTCATGAAAAACATGATGATTTAGTTATGTCACTAGCTAAAATAAATTGCCACTGGTTTTATTCTTTCAACGATTTCATCAACAAACATTTATTAATATTCTACATGAACATCAGAGCTATGGCTCTGGAGAGAGATTGCCTGCCCTGTAATCCTAGTTTTGCTGTTCACTCTGTCCTCGAGGATTACAGAACCCTATTCCCCAGTTTCCTCTTCTTTGATAGGGGAACAAAATCACCAACTTCAGAATTCATGAGGCTCCTGTTTCACAATATCAATTCAGTGAAAATGCATGTCAATTGCTTAAATCAGTGTCTAGCACAGACAAAGCACTTAGGAAACAATATTTATTGTCACCTATGTTGGCAACTGTGCTAGGTATAGAGGTCCAAGGATGACTAGAACGCATTATCTTTTCTCAACAAACTCCAAATTGTTGGAAAGAAAGACATGCAAACAAAGTCACATCCATATAGAAAGGATCCTCTCTGCCTTCCAGGAGTTTATCACAAAGGCATTCTTCATAACCCAGTATAGCTTTAATTCAACTCCCATAAAGACTCCTACACTTAGAGTGAGGAGCTAAAAAATTATATGGGTGTGACCGAATGGTGGTTGTAAGTCTTCAGTAGTTAAACATTTATTACAGTTCCAGGAATGCCTTTAATTTGTAGTGATGAAGGCAGTGTCTACAGTGAAAGAAGACAGGACATAGAATGTAGAAGATCAATTCTGTGTATGTAAATAATACTGAGCATGTGGAGTTACTGTAGCCTATCGGTTGGGAACTAGGCATCTAGCTCATGTGAGTGTGTTTTTCTGACTGGTTGTTTTTAATTTTTTATAAAGTTATGTAGAGATATAGCTTCAAAAGTTATGACTTAAAAGCAGTAGTCTTCTACCTTACCACTCTCTGTCCATGAATCCCATTCCTAACTTTCTTCGAGCTGTTTCTTCTAGTACTTAGCTGTGCATGCCTAAATAGCTTGTTTCTGCATTTTCTCTTCACTCTTGGAAACTGTTGATTGACTTTTTTGTGTGTGTGTACTGACTGGGATTTAGCTCAGCCATCATCCGTAAGCTCTCAGGATGCCTGAGCTCCCCAGCCTTTCAGTATATGCATGATGTGTTCTTATTAGGAGGAGAAAAATAAGGCAAGGAGAAGGGTCGTGGCAGCTTTCCATAGAACTCATCACTTCTGCTACTCCACAGCCCTGCCTTCCTCGGCCTGCTGGATACCACAGTCTCCTGGCTTTCCTCCAACTCTGTACTATTTGCTTTTCCTCAGCCTCTTTGGTCGGACACTCCTCTCCCTGAGCACCAAACATCGGGGTGCCCCAGAACTCAGTCCTCAGAGAGTTTCTGTTACACTCTCTCTTGAAGATATCATCTAATCTCATGGCTTTAAATATCTGAGTGTCAAAGATGCCACATTTACCTGCCTGATGTCTACCTGATGACCTTGATTGGATGTCTGAACATCTCTTCAAACTTACATATAAAACCGAACCCCTGACTCCTCCATCGCACCCCTCATGAATCTTCTCCTTCATGCCTCCCAGTCTTCAGTTAGCAAATCCTGTCAGCTCTCTCCAGAGTGTATCGGGAATCCAACTACCTCCTGCCTCCTTCACCTACTGTCAACCCGGGTTCCAGCCACCACCATCTCTCATTAGTTGCCTGACTGGTCTTTCTGCCTCCACCTCTCTCTGTGTGTGATCTCTCTTAGCAATGTAGCCACGGTGATGCTTTGGAAACCTAAGTTGTGTGATGTGGCTCAGATGCTTCCAGCATCTTCATGTCTTTCTCACTAAAATGAAGTTCTGTGTAGTGGTTTTAAAGGCTTTGCACAGTCTGTCCTCTCTTCCCTTACTATGGTTTCCTCCCCAACTTTACCATCTAGACTTTCCTTTGCTGACTCAACTTCAGCTACACTGACTTCCCTGCCAAGCATATATAGGACTCGGGGCCTATGCACTGGCCATTCCTTCCAGGCACAGTGTTTGTTCCGGATACCCACCCAGCTTGCTGCTGTCATCTTTGCTCACCTGTTGCCCTCTCAGTGAGCCTCCCTACTCACCTTATTTCAGGGCATAACCCCCTTACACTTGATTCTGTTTCCTTGCTTTGTTTTCTCCATAGCAGTCGCCACCATGGGATTGGATTTGATAATTTAATTCTAGAGTGTTTCTTTTCTGAACTTGCCACTGCAATCAAGTTTCTGTGAAAAGACATTTTAATCTCTTTTGCTCACTGCTGCATTTTTTGCGCCTGGCATATAGTAGACACTCAGTAAATAGTTGCTGGATGAATTTCTATTACTTCTTAATTACTAAAAATTAGTCATGTGAGCCCTAGCTGGTGTGGTTCTGTTGATTGAGCATCATCCCATGCATTAAAAGGTCGCCAGTTTGATTCCTGGTCAGGTCACATGCCCAGTTTGTGAGCTCAAGCCCTAGTAGGGGGCGTGCGGGAGGCAGCTGATCAGTTCCTTTTTCACATCAGTGTTTCTCTCTCACTCCCTCTCCCTTCCTCTATTTCTAAAATTAATAAAAACATTTTTTAAAAAAAAACACAATTTAGTATGAACAGACAATAAAGGCTCTCTAAAACCAAATAGTAGGAGTAAGAACCAGACTCAGATAGCACTCCTAGGATGGAAACTTGTGGGATACCCAAAACCATGGGAAATATATGGGTGACCAAAAACTTCAGTACCATTGGGATAAGAAAACAGTGATTATGTCAACTTTTCTGTGATTTAATAAGTCTAAGCTCAGTGGACACATGAAGTCATCATACTTATGCTCTTTGGAGCACAGAATTAACTAGAAAAAAATTAAAAACACTTTAACCTTCAGTGTCTTTGTCCAGAAATGAGGATAATGACCCTTACATGTCATAAGGTATACTTCATTACTGGAGGATAAAGTGAAAATAATATCTGTAAATAATACATGGAGTCTGCTACTATCATTCTCCTAACCTCTGTTGGCTACTATTATTATCCAGATATATGGAATTGGGAGTGCTTTTTATAAGTAATTACTAGCCTATCGAAAACCCTATTTGAGCAAATTATCAGCTTTGGGAATTCCATTTATTTTTTTATTTATCTCTATGATGCTGTTAACTGGTAGGGAAGGGAGAATATTGCATTTTTGGAATATGTTGTGAAAAAATTGAGTGCGTTTTGTCAATTATACCCCAATTTTAAAAATTGAATGTGTTTTGATAGTCCTATCTTAATTTCATAATATAGAAAAGGGAATTTTTTTAAATTGAATTTAGTGGGGTGACTGGTTCATAGATTCGTATAGATTTCAGGTGCACAATTCTATAATACATCATATGTATATTTATTGTGTGTTTGCTACCCCAGTCAAGTCTCCTTCCATCACCATTTATCTCCTCTTTACCCTCTTCTTCCTCCTCCCACCAAAATGGAGATTTTTAATGGTAATTATACATTTGTCTCAGCATGAATTATTAGATTGCCTAATTTTCTACTTGTATTATCTTCCCTCAAGTATATTGAGGGAATACTGACAAAATTGGAAAGATTTTATTTTTACTTAGAATTAATAATTCTATGATCCCTTTCTTTTAAAGAATTAGATTTAATTTATTTTAATAGAGTCTTAGGTTTGGGATAGGGTTTCTTCCAATCCTCATTTGGAGATGCCAGATTCTTAAATGGAATCGTATTATTTACCTGTTTTAGATGAAATTGCTATATCAGTTTCTTCCCACTGGGTGTCATCTTTTCCCACATCTTCCATATTTCACAACCAGAAAACATAGTGTGAACTATAAAGTATTACAATATGAAAACAAGCTCACTAGTTTTTCCTCATTTTCAAACAATTATTCTTAGTCACTCATTTACTCAGTAACATTGAGTACCTACTGTGTGCCAGGCTCTGGTTTAGGCAATGGGGCCAAAACAGTCAATAAAATCAAAGCCCCAGTTCTCACAGTACTTGTATTTGTGTGTGTGTATGTGTGTGTCTGTGTCTGTTTGCTTAAACATATGATTAGAATATAATAGACAAAATACAAAAATTAGAATATAAGAGGCAGTGATACCTGTGAAAAGAAACAGGACAAGAGTACAGAGAATGACAGTGGGCAGGGACGTTGCTCTATGGATGGTCTCTTGGACAGTGCCATGAAGATGTAAGGGAGTGACCTGTGCAGCCACCTGGGAGAAGAGAGGTCCTTGGTGGGATAGCACATCCTTGCTAAGGTGAGAAGCACTTAGCAAGTGTGAGGATTAGAGGGGTGAGGGGAGTGTGGGAGGTCACAGGGGTTACAAGGTTTGAGTCCCAAAGGCCTTTGGAGAAGGACTTTATATATATTTTCTTGAGTGACACTGAAAGCCACTGGGAGATTCTGAGCTGAAGATTCATATTTTCTGCTTTATGTTTTAAAAGGCTGGTTCTGACTCTAGAGGTGCAAGATTGGAAGCAGGGAGACCACAGAGAAGACCATGGTGATTGTACAGGGAGAGATGAGGGCAGCCAGTTTCAGGGGTGGGTTAGAGTTGGGGGCGGGTGAGATCTGCATGTATTCAACATAAAGTCAAGAGGATCTGCTAAGCCAGCGGTTCTCAACCTGTGCTAATGGATAAGGATATGGGGTGTGACAGAGAGGACTAAAAAATGGTTCTATGCTACTTCAAAGGTGTGCTTTAACAATCTCATTGAATATAAAAGTATGCAGTATACTCCTGATTTCATATACATCAAATGTCAGTTAGTAATAGAGGATTTGTGAGCCTTTAAAGAAATTGGAAAGCCCAGCCGGTGTAGTTTAGTGGTTGAGCATTGACCCATGAATCAGGAGGTCAGGGTTCGATTCCCGGTCAGGGCACATGCCCAGGTTGCAGGCTCAATTCCCAGTGGGGGTCGTGCAGGAGGCAGCTGATCCATTATTCTTTCTCATCATTGATGTTTCTTTCCATTCCTCTCCTCTCCTCTCTCTGAAATCAATTTTAAAAGATTTAAAAAAAAAAAAGAAATTTGAGGAGCAACAGAATACTCTGCCTGAAAATGGGAAATCTGTTCTAGCTTACGTGTGTGTGTGTGTGTGTGTGTGTGTGTGTTAAAATTGCATTTGGATCAGGGACTTTACCTGAAATGATTTTCCTTTGATTTAGAGTAATATTTAATATTACATGATATTATTTATTGCAATTAAGGGATATGCTTAAACAGTATATTTTGTGAATGTCTTTAAGACGGCATTTAAAGATTTCCTGGTTAATATTTGTATTCTTTAAAAAGTAATCATTAGTGCCCTACTGAAACACCAGGTGGCACTAGAAAACAAGTCTCACATTTAACACTGTAAATGGTTCTTTACAGAAAGCACATGAGTAATGCAATTTAAAGAAAAGGCTGAGATGGCTGTATTATAGCTAGGCAATCAGCTTGGTGCAGCTGGTACCTCATAGGAATACTTGCGAGTTTTCTGTGAGCATGAGGAAAATAGATAGAACCAACAAGGGCAGTAATCACGCCTAAATGAAAAAATATTTTTGTGTTTTTGTTTTTTTTTTAAATTTTTTCTACAAAGTTTTTCCTGAGATTCTTCCAGCCAGTGGTTCTCAACCTTCTGGCCCTTTAAAACAGTTCCTCATGTTGTGACCCAACCATAAAATTATTTTCGTTGCTACTTCATAACTGTCATGTTGCTACTGTTATGAATCGTAATGTAAATATCTGATATGCTGGATGGTCTTAGGCGACCCCTGTGAAAGGGTCATTTGACCACCAAAGGGTCGCCACCCACAGGTCTCTGAGCAAAAATGGAGAGCATTGCCTGAGGATTGAAAACGAGACTCCTTAGTGCGGCACACACAGCATCTCCTCATCTGGCTCCTGCTATGGCTTTTCCTCCGTTCAGAACGCTCCTCCTTGCCTCCACCTCACATTCACCCGGCAAACTCCTGCTCCTTAGAGCTGAGCTGAGAATTTACCTCTGCCAGGAGCCTGCCTAGCTGTACCCCCATTGCTCCACCAGAAGATGGGCTTCTCTGGGCTTCCAGAACATCCAGGGCTCACAGAATTTTAGTGCATATTTTGAGGTTTCTTCTTAATTTTTAGACAACAAAGTTTTTAAGGGTGAGAACCAAGACTCCGCTACCCCTAACCCCAGTATAAGTCTAGGTTCTCCAGTGAAACACAACCAACATGGGGTGTGTGTGTGTGTGTGTGTGTGCGCGCGCATATGTGTGTGTCTAGAAAGAGAAAGGGAAGTAGAAAGAGAGAGAGAGAAGAGACAAAGAGAGAGGGTTATTTTAAAGAATTGGCTCATGATTGTATTTGGCTAGCAAGACCGAAAATCTACGGGGTAGGCAGGCAGATTGGAGACCCAGGGAAGAGTTGATGTTGCAGCATCAGACCAAAAGCTATTTGGAGACAGAATTCCCTCTTACTTAGGGGATCATTTTCTTTAGACCTGCAACCGACTGGATGCGGCCCACCTACCCTTTGGTGGATAATCTGCTTTATTCAACATCTATGGACTTAAATGTTACTCCCATCTAAAAATACCTTCGCCACAATATCCATGCATATTTGACCAAATATCTGGGTGCCCAGCTAAGTAAACACATAAAATTAATCATCACATTCGTCCAGTGGCACTTAACCATAATAGTAGGAGCTGAATAAATAGATGTAATATGAAAAAAAGGGTGATAACTCCCTTTTCCTTCACTTGGGTCTCTTCATCTGGTGGTGATAGTATGAGAGGCAAATGGTGGGCAGGGAGAGTTTATGAGCAGAAATATCAAAGTATGAGCTTTAATTGTCCACAATGTACTACAGTTTAAGTTATTTTCACATAGGTTCTCA
>PVJC01010190.1:0-44250 GCA_004026665.1 Murina feae
GAAAATTTTCTCTTCTTTAACTCTCTTGCGTTCTTGTTTCTGTCTGCAAGGGGTTAGAGCCATCACATTCCCTACTGGTCTTCTGGACGAATTCAGATCCTGGATTCGTCGCTAGTATCTACTAGCAGGAGTTGGAACGAAACCTCTAGCGAGGCAAAGATGTCTGGCTAGAGGGGAGAAACCCCTAATTTCTTTCCTGAACTTGAGTCCTGAAGGTACCTGAGGGTGAAGGCCCAGGGTTGCTTGAGGAGGAGGGTTTTCGTGTCCTAGGGACCTCCCTCCTCTGGACAGTGAACAACACCCCTGGGTCTGGTCCAGCAACGTAGAATCTGAGTCCACATGTTCCCCCTCCCATCCATCCTCTCACCCAGTACTGTAGGGGAGTAGGAGTTATGGAGTTATAGCTCCCTAAGGTGGGGAGCCCTTTCCCGTCCCCACAGAAAAACTTAAGGTAGGGGTCAGGTATGGCTATTCTCTAAGGGCCATAGGTCTCACAGCCCCAGTCCTGGCAATAGAAGTCCTCATGAGCTCCACATTTCCCTGCTCGCCATGGGTTGGGATGTTTCCTGGGGCACACATACAGTCTGTTCTCTGGAGTTCTTGCTCAGCAAACAGTGTCCCACGTCCATATGGAAATGAGGCATCCTAGTCTGGGCCTCCCTAGGAGACATACCGTTTCTGGTGGGGTGAGTGGGCTTGTGGTTGATTCCAGTTCTCACCAAACAGCAGGCAGAGGTCGAAGTGTAATGTCAGCTGATTGGTTCCAGTGAATTCTGCCAGAAGCATCCCATCTGTCGTCCGTGTTGCTTCCCACCGATACCGGTGTGCCTGGTGGGAGATGGGCTCGCCCAATTGCCAGGTTAGGGCTAGCAAAAATGCGATGAATCATGGTACAGGTACTAACTTTATTTTTAAAGGATCTGGGATTGGTTTCACTATCCACCTCTGGGGGCTGCCGCCACTGGGTACCCCTTCTGCTTTCTTCACTTGAGTGCGATGATACAGTGCGTCTTTCCTGCAACTTTTACCACAGTCAGGATGCTTAAGACAACGGTATATGATCCGTCCCAGCGGGGTTCGAGCCCCCCGGGCTGTGTCTCTTGACCCAAACCAAGTTGCCAGGGGGAAACCGACTCACTTCCTCTGTCGCAGAGGTGTCGGGGTTTCAGTGAGCTTCCCGCACAATCCACTGTGCTGATGTGGCAGCTTTCTGGAGTGCCTGCAAAGACTTAAGCAGATTATGGTTGGAGAGGCGGGCAACTTCCTCCTCCTCCAACTTGGGCACCAGTGGAGGAAGTCACCTGAACATTATTTCAAAAGGAGTTAATCCCTGGACATACGGGGTACAGCTAGCTCGGAGAAGGGAAAGGGGAGTAAGCTTACCCAGTTATTGCCAGTCTCTATTTTTAACTTGGTTAATATTTCCTTTAATGTCTGATTCATCCTCTCTATCTGTCCTGAACTTTGAGGCCTGTATTCGCAATGCAATTTCTAACTTACCTGTAATGCTTTGGTTGCCAACTGGGTGATATCAGCGATAAACGCCGGACCGTTGTCGGACCCCATGTATAGAGGTAGGCCAAACCGGGGGACAATTTCAGAGAGGAGCTTCTTAACTACTACCTGAGCTGTCTCAGTTCTGGTGGGGTAGGCCTCTGGCCATCCTGAGAAGGTATCTACAAATACCCATGGGTATTTGTACCCTCCTTGGCCCGCGGGGAGTTCAGTGAAGTCAACTTCCCAGTGCTCCCCTGGGGTGCTTCCTCGGAACCTTACTCCAGGCAGGTTGTAGTGGGCTTGACTGGGGTTCACTTGAGCACACGCCTGGCATCTCTGAGCCACGTTCTTGGCCATCCTCTGCAGTCCCGGTATATAGTAATCTTTGTGGAGAAGCTTGGCTAGCTTGGTGCCTCCGAGATGGGTGCCCCTATGGATCTGCTCTATGATGATTCTGCCTAGGCTTTCTGGGAGGAATAATAGGTGGTCTGGGAGTTTCAGCCATCCTCCCCTGGCTACCCCGGCCCTAGTCCTTTTGCTTGCTCTTCTTCCTTCTTGGTGTAGGTTGGAGTGTCAGGCAGCTGGTGGTCTGGGAGGGCCACTAAGACCTGTAGGGGCCCTACTGGTCTTTTAGTGGCTTCCTTTGCTGCTTGATCAGCCAACTTGTTGCCTCAGGCTATGGGGGGTGTCATCCTTCTGGTGCCCCCGGCAGTGTACAACAGCTACCTCCTTCAGCCCTCAGATGGCTGCCAGCAGAGCAAGGATCTCGGAGGCATTCTTAATGTCCTTTCCCCCTGAGGTTAAAAGGCCTCTCTCTTGGTCCAGTGCCCCATGTACATGGACGGTAGCAAAAGCACATCGGCTATCTGTATAAACGTTCAGACTCTTGCCTTTCTCCCACCGGAGAGCATGGGTTAGGGCAATGAGCTCAGCCTTCTGAGCCAAAGTTCTGTGACCCAGGGCCTGCGCACAGACTACCTCCTCCCCGGACACCACTGCCGCCCCAGCATATCGGATTCCATCTTCTAAGTAACTGCTGCCATCCGTGTAGAGGGTCACCTCTGGGTCGGGCAGGGGAGTGTCCCTCAGGTCCGCTTGGAGAGAGGTCAGGGTAGTCAAGACCTCTTCAAAATCGTGAAGTGGCGTCTCATCCCCTTCGTCTGGGAGCAGTGTAGCAGGGTCAAGGGCTGCAGTCTTCAGGAAGCTGACTCGGGGTGGGTCTAGGAGGATTACCTGGTACTGAGTGATGCGAGCGTTAGACATCCATCTCTCAGGTGGGCTGCGGAGAAGCGCCTCAACTGCATGTGGGGTGACTTCTTGGAGGTTCTGACCAAAAGTTAGCTTGGCACCCGACTAGATGATAGTGTCCTCTGTCAACCTTCAATGTTGTACCCCAGATAAGTTACCTTGGTCTCGCAGAGTTGAGCCTTCTTGGCGGACACTCTGTACCCCAGGTCGGCCAGGGCCTTGAGGAGGTCCTTGCTCAGCTTTACTTGGGGGAGCCTTTCCCCTTCCCATGGGCCTCCTTTTCACCCTTCTCCTCCGTTATGGTGACCAGGATTTGTGCCATCTTGGTGTTCAATTCTGCTGCTGTATCTTCCCGGTTATTGAAGACCTTTTGGGCCACCTCTACCAGTTCTGAGATTGATTTCCCCTCAAAGCCTTCTAACTTATGTAACTTTTTCCTAATGTCTGGGGCCGACTAGGACATGAACGCTACATTAAGGGCCTGCCTATTCTCTGGAGCATCGAGGTCTATGGGTGTATAGATCCGATATGTTTCACACAACCTCTCCAGGAATGCAGCTGGGCTCTCGTTCGGCCCTTGGGTGGTCTCAGTCACCTTCGAGAGGTTAGTGGGCTTCCGAGCCGCCGCACGGATGACCCTCAATAGAGTCTGGTGGTACTGGTCCAAGGCCTCCCTCCCTCTCTGATCATTCAAACCCCAATCTGGTCTGGAGCTGGGGAACAGAGCCTCAATCTGCCTTGGATCCCCAGAGGGCTGCGTTTCTGGTCCGAGGACCAATTTCCTTCCCTCTGCCTTCACCCTCTCTCTCTCCTTTGAGGTGAAGAGGGTTTGCAGTAACTGTTGGCAGTCATAACTATTTACCCTCTGTTTAGGGAGTCAGAATGTAAATTATTTACACTTTCTGGTTTTCTGGCCTGTATTATTTCTTTTAATTTCCTTGGAATATTTCTCTTCTCTTTCTTATTACATACACAATCTTCATAAATTTCATACTTTCAATTTAGCCTTTAAACCTTCTTTCTGTGTCCTTTAAAAATGCATAACCATGCCTCAGACCTTTTACACAGCAATTTCTTTTTCTTAGAAACCTTAATCTTTTAACATACTTTAAATGTACTTTTTAAAGAAAATATAACTAGACCTTCTGTGATATTGGAAGGGTTAATGAAAACAAAATGGGGCAGAGAGAACTTACTGTGCTTAGTAGCAACTTGTGGCCTTGCATAGTTCAGATAAGTAAAAATCAACAAAAACTTATCTCTCCCTGCCGATGCCCCCCCCACCACCACACACACATACACAAACTTTTCTATATTAAACATTTACTCTGTTCTTAGCTGCTCTCTCTCTTCTCCCTCGGGAGTGGGGGGGGAGGGGTTCCGGAGGGAACGGCTCTTTTCTCCAGAGGAGACAGGGGGCTCTGGGTCCCCCTCAGATGCACCCCAAGGAGGCGGCACATAGGGGGTGGTCTAACCTGTAGGGAACTCTCCTTCTGGTCGCTCTGAAGAATGGGCTGAGCCTTCCCTTTACCCAGAGTGGCTAAGAGAACTGTTTGTCTCTGTCCCAATTGTTTTTGTTGGCTTAGACAAGTCTTTAGCCACCGGGGTTTCTAGGACAAAACGTCCATCCAAACCTGGATATAAGGAATTTGATCAGAGTGGCCCAGCCGGCCATATATAACATGATGGACCCGGTAGGCAGTCGTGAGGTCAACAGACCCCACATCTGGCCAGCCAACCTGAAATGTAGGCCACTGCCTTTCACAGAATTGCTGTAAATCAAAAGCATTAACATCACATCCGCAGTCTCCAGCTCTCGAAGTCCTGAAAATTCTTAAGAAAACATTGCAGCGGGGAGCACATAGAAGCAGACGACAAACACCAAGACAACAAAGACCAAGACAGACATTCCCTGTGCAACCGAAAGTTGCACCTGACAGAAGCCGGGACCACCGTCGTGGCCCACGACCGGAGTCTGGAGGTTATGCTGCGTCCAGCCCTCCGTTTTACTCCCCAGACTGAGATCTCAACCTAGGCGCCTCCAGACATACCTGCAGGATTCCTCAATAAATTCTTGCTGCTCACCCGGCAATGCTGAAAGAGGGGAGAGCCTCCAGCCTCAGGTAGGGGGTACCTCTCACCCTTGCTGGGGATCCCGGACGAGCCCCCAAATGTTGTAAACCAAGTTACCGAGAGTAAGACCACCAACTCCAATTAGGTCCTAAGCAGCAAGCGAGAATTTATTGAGCTGGCCAGGGCCTTCACAGGCACTTCCTTATGGGGAAGTCTTGCCTGCAAAAATCCCCGACCTTGGTGCTAAGCAAGCTTTTATTCACTGGAACCACAAAGGACACCTTGTTCTTCAGCATATCTGAGGTCTATGACTTGGAGATTGCAAGTTTCTGCAGAAATGGCAATAATCCTTATCTAATGGTTTGCAATACTTGTTCTAACTGACGCTCCCTGCCATGGGGGCAGAGGAAAATTTTCTCTTCTTTAACTCTCTTGCGTCCTTGTTTCTGTCTGCAAGGGGTTAGAGCCATCACAGTTCCTGATTCCCACTCTGTGCATCCCAAAAGAGATGGGAGTCACTCAGGCAGGTGGCCTCAGGAGTCAGAACCCTCAGGAGTCATGCACAGTGTCACCTATACCTGTATCAGTTGAGATAGATTCTCTCTATTTAATGTCAGTAGACACCAAAGACTCCACACAACTCATTTTATGGTTGAGGAGACTGAAGTCCAAAGAGGAGATAAAGTGGTATCTAAGTTCATATGCATTAGTGACAAAACAGGACAGGAATGTGTCTGCTCTCCCCATCAGCTTCAAAAGAAGAATTCATGTGGAAGCAACACTCTAAACAATTATCCTCCAGCTCTTCATCTATTTAAAATGAGAGACGCAATACTAGACTGGCCAAAAATGACTTACATCCAGTCTTACCTCATTTGGGAAAATGTTCAGGATTTTACAAAGCAAAGTGTTTCTCCAGGGCTGCTTCCATGAACCTTCCCCAGGTATGCACCCTCCAGAGTGTCCCCTAGTTGCTGTCCACACACTCTACTTATAGGTAGACGATTATCATTGGACATTAGACCTTGGAAGGTATGGGGAACCCAGAGCCTTTGGAGGCTAGTGGAAAAACCAGACAATTCCCTCTGAAACATTTTGCATCTTATTAGTTCCAGAGAACATGTTCTTCCCTTGTTCTTTCACATCCCACCTCTCCCCAAGCTAGTCTATCCCCTGAATGTCTACTTCCACATGTGGACTCCAAGGAGAATGCATCCCATATGTTTCTGATTGATTTACACTTAACTCCCCTGCAAATGATTATGTACTTCCCATCGAAGGGCAAGCAGGCTTTTGAACCATTCCCCACCTCCCCTCGACCCCATCATTTCCAACAGGAGGTTTAATCATGGCCAAGGCCACAATGGAGACCCAGCCAACAGTTTCCTAGTGGGCTTCAAGGCTGGCCCGCACACTTCACCCTCTCAGTCCCACAGGACTTTCTGCTCCCGCTAGGAGTGGGAATTAGGAACATGACATGAAGCAGCTCTTGCATCTGTTCATTCCAGGGCCCCCCAAGTGGGGCTCCATTAATCCAGGAGACCCCAGGAGGAATCAGGTGTCTGCATTGTCTGCTCCCTGCCCCCACCTCTCCAGCAGTGCTGTACAGCTGTGTTTTTGTGAAAACAAGGGCACAGAAAAGGAGAAAAACACTGTTTATGGGGCTGCCTAGATTGATGAGTCATATAATTTCAATAGCCTTGAGATATACACAGCTGACTACTTATGCAAATTTCAGACATCATGTTTGAACAAAAGGTTAGGTAGTAACATAACCTGGAGCTTTTATTACTAATGAGGCACTTATTTCCATCTGAATACAGAAGTGCATTTTTTTCCCTTTTTATGGCTTCTCATAATTGTGTCTAATAATATAAAAATAACATAAGGTCTTTATCGCTCCATGGCTTAGACATCACGTGTCATCCGTCCTTAGGAGAATGTGACACTGAGCCCATCTCCCCTTCTTCATTAGCACAGTTTGAAGACACTCTGCTCCAGGTGCCTCTTTGGAATGAGAAAGTTCATTAACTTTGTTCACTTCTGAGTGCTGCCTGTCCTTTAGATGTGTTTTAAAAATTAATAGTAATAATGATCATAAAGGATGACGATAAAAAAACAGTCATGTTTGGTTTTTATTACCAAGTAGGTAAGACATACCTGGCACAGATTAATAGCAGCCTTCTTCCTGCCAGAGTAACTTGTACTTTGGTGTGATACAGGCAGTTAGAATTGGCAAAAGGGGCACTTCCTGACCTGATATATATTTCCACAGGTAGACAATTCTGCCATACATAGCATACCTCATTTTAATGAATAAAATAAATGAGAGATAAGTGAACATGCAAATAAAATGTTAAATGACTTGAATAAATAAGAATTAATTAACAGTTCTGAACTTGCACCAGTATATATTTACACACTTGCATGCACACATATACATACACATTGGGTTTGAATTAGCCCACTGCCACAAATTTAATGAGCACAGAATTTGAAATACATAATGTATCACTGAACATGGCACCCTGCCTTCAAATCTCTGTGTAGTAAGCTTTTAATCTTATATATTTTCTCATTTAAAATGTGATTACTTTGGGCATTTAAGAGTCAATTTTTCAGGGTGGAGGAAATGGGAAGACAATGGTCAAAGAGTACAAAATTTCATTTACACAAAATGAGTAAATTCTAGAAATCTAAGGTACAGCTTGGTGTGTACTTGAAGTTTGCTAAGAGTGTAAATCTTAAATATTCTTACTACACATACAAAAATGCTAACTTTGTGAGGTGATGGAAATGGCTATTAGCTTGATTATGATGATCATTTCGTAATGTCTACATATATCAAAACATCATATTAGAATGCCCTGGTAGGTGTCTCCTAGTGGTTAGAGAATGGGGTCACACACTGAAGGGCCGGGGGGTCCAATTCCATCAAGGGCAAAGGTTCCATCTCTGGTCCTGATCGAAGTTCATGCAGAGGCAAACAATATGTCTCCCTCACATCAATGTTTCTTTCTCTTTCTGTCTCTCTTTCTCTCCCTTCCTCCCTCCCTTCTACTTTCTCAAAAAATCTATGGAAAAAGTATGCTCATGTGAGGATTAACAGAACAAAATCAAACACAAACTCCCATGACATTGTATACCTTAAATATATATGATTTTTATTTGTTGATTATAACTTAATAAAGTTGGATTTTTTTTAAAAAAAGAATCAATCTTTCAGATGCAGCACTTCTGTGAGGGGGCGGGCAGATTTACAGAGCATTATTACCCATAGAATGAGTGATGACCCAGGGGATGAGCTAACCTCACCTGAGGGCAAGAAGAGACCCGGAGGTCAGATTAAAGCCAAAGGTGCTGGTCAGGGAAGTAGAGAGAGGAGTGAGGCAGAGAAGGGATGCAGGAAGGACCAGTATCAGGGGTGGGTTTGGAGACAGTGGAAAACATTTTCAGGATCCCTTCCTGCAAGTAAAGAACAGATGGGCTGGAACTCTTTAGAGTGCTTTGCCCTACACCTCCTCCTGCATAATCAGTCCTCATAACCCTGTCATGTGAATGAATCTCAGCACCCTCCACAGCTCTGAGGAAGGCTCTAGTTTAGTTTATGAACATTCTAGTACCAGTCACCCTACCCTGGACTCCAGTATGCCCAAGACAATCCGCCTAGACGTGGATGAGATAAAGGAGTGTCCTCAGCCTTTCATTGACTTAAACATGGGTGTTGTGATGGTAGATTGTATGTGCCAACTTGAATGGGCCACAGAGCCCAGATATTTGGTCAAACACTATTCTGGGTGTGTTGGTGAGAGTGTTCCTGGATGAGATTAATATTTAAATAGGTAGACAGTAAAGCAGATTGCCCTGCTTCCTGTGGGCCTGAATAGGACAAAAAACTGAGTGAGGTTCCTCTCCCCTCACTCTTCTCTCTCCTTCTCCCTCCATCCCTGACTGTCTTCCAGCTGGAACATCAGTTTTTCCCTAATTTCAGACTCAGACTGAAACATTGCCTCTTATCGGTCCCAAGCCTGCCAGCCTCTGGGCTGGAACTTACCCCACCAGCTCCCAGCTTGCCTGCTGCATCTAGGGACTTGTCAGTCTCATAACTGTTAAGCTAACTCCTGATAATGCATCTCTTCTATGTGTATAAATATGCTATTGATTCTTTTTCTTTGGAGTACCCTGATTCATCCAGGTGTTCAAAAGACAAAAAAGGAAAAAGCATGTAATATTTTTCATTCCAAAAATGAGAACGCATCTGTTACAGAAAACCAGGTCGTCAGCTCCAGTGTCAATAGGAAGAAACAGAGTGACAGAAACCTGATGTATTGGGAAGAGATTTAGAGAATAACATTATAATTTCCCTCTCAGAAGACCCTCCACAGAAAAATCTCTTCCACAATGTTCATATGTCTCTGAGTTTGCAGAAGGATGAGAATCAAAACAGGCAGCTATCTTCCCCAAAGTAGAGACGCCAACCCTGGCTGCCAGGGGTGAAACCTAACCCTGGGCCCAGGCAGAACATTAATCTCCACGATCCTCAGTCTAGCCCTGTGGTTGCTGGGACTCACCTCCTCCACTGATTTTATCGGAGGAAGACACACACATCTGGCTGACCAGATTTCCAAAGGAGATGCTGACAGAGGTGTCAATTAGTTCCTTGAGACTCCATCTATGGCAAAGTGCACTGTCCCCATGGTTTTTAACCATTCATCTTTCCCACAACTGGCACTAAGTTGAGCACCAGAATGACAGAAAAATCAAGCATAAGCATAACCAATGGACACAAAACACTGGGGGGTAGGGGAGGCTGGGGGAAGGGGCGGGGGGAAAAAAGAGATATATGTACTAATCTTTGTAATACTTGATGTAATAAAAAATGAAAAAATAAGATAAAAGTCATTTCATTATAAAAAAAAGAGCCAAAAATAGTCTTGTATGGCATTCTAAGTCCTTTATTTTAGAGATGGAGAGCTGAGATTCAAAGAGGTCAGCTGCATCCGCAGCTGGTGAGCAACAAAGTTAGGACTAGAAGAAACCCTCCAGGCTACAGGCTCTTAGCCCGGTGCTTTTTCTACAATACGAAATATCTTTGCATCCCTGTGCCAGGAAAGAGCTAAGGAAATAGGCTGTGCCCAGGGGCATGAAAAGCATAGGGGATTAGTGTGAGGCTGGAGTCTTTTAAAATTCTAAGTAAGACATTTAAGAGGTGTAGGAGTCCTCTTTACAAGCAAATGAAAGTGAGCTCAGTTTTCAGGGTGAGGATGAAGTTGTGGGAATGGAGACTGGGATATCCCCAGGAACTCAGCTATACCTCCTTGCAGGGGCTCCAGGCACACAGAGTCCAGCCTAGGGAAACTAGGAAGATGTGCTGACACCCACCCAGAGGTGCTGGGCTGAGCAACTGTTCAACCCCCTGCTTTCAACTCACTGCATCATTTCCCAGAAGTTAAACAGGCTTAAAAGAAATGAGTTTGTGAGCTTAAGAGAAATTTAATAACCTCCTCTCCCCTCTGTCCCCTTTTTTATTGGGCTTGCAAAGAGATTTGTGCTGGTGAGAAAACCAAGCCATTGCCTCCTCATACAGAGAGCAGACAAGGAAAGGAATGCTGAGTCAGGGCAAAATGGTGCCAATTAGTGAAATGCTGTTGAATCCAGAGATTGTTTTTAATCTGTTTGCCCTGCTCCTTTAAGCCCTAGGTTTTTGAGCAAACACCTCTCTCTTTGTTAATATTCCTTTAAATTGGTTGAGACAATTCCAGGAACCAGGCACTGAACACATTTAAATAATTCACTTCTCCTTCCTCCAAGCACACAAACACAATCACACATTTGCATATATGCCATACACACACACACACACACACACACACACGTGCGCGCACACACACACAAACACACACACACACATGGGCGTGCTCGCACGCGCACATCTTGTATTTGGACTTGGAAGATAAGTGAGAGTTGCTTCCACTTGGGCCAGTGAACAGGTGAGCCTGGGAGGTAGCTCCTTGACTAACAGAAGCAGCATTTGCCCACCTTGTTTTCCTGGGCAAATCCACACTGATTCGAGGACACCTCTGATCATTAGCTTTGGAGAACAACCCATTCCCTGAGCTTTTCTTTTTGTTTGTTGGTGTCATTTTATTTGGTTGGTTGTCTATCTTAAACCAGAGAACCTACAAAATTATATTGGGGCTTGGGCTGAAGTCACCCACCATGAGAGGTATGCCACTTGAGTCAAAAGCCAGCACCCCCCCCCCCCCGCCAAGATCTTCCAACTCTCAGACAGAAATAATAGTAACTATGGTAGCTAATACTTATTTAAAATGTTATGTATCACATATTGCACCACGTGCTTTATATCTACTATTTAAGTTCATCCTTTCAACAATTGTCTGAGGTATGTGCCCACTGTGCACACAAATGAAGCACAGAGAGCTTAAATAATGTGCCTAAAATCATGTAACCAACCAGTTTTCAGCACTTGAGGCACTCCACACCCTCTTCCCTGAAATCCTCTGACCTATTTTAGTTACTGACTTAATTTCTATAATCAGTTGCCCCATTTCACTGGATTTGCATGCAAATAATCCCACAATAAACCCTGCTTGGTGTTCCAGCTCTCACTTTCAGCAACCCAGAAAGCTGCTAAGGCAAGGACCATTTGTAGCTAGAAGAGAAGTAAACACTCTTATCTATTTACATTGCATTTGTTACAGAGAAGGAAGACTTTTAGGTGACAGAAGACCTACACACAATTATGAGACGTGATTCCTGGAAAGCCTAAGGCCGTGAGTAACTGAAACCTCCAGCCAGAGCAGAGGCAGGTCAGAGCAGGCTTCTTTAGTACATGAATTAGACCATGGAAACTGCATGGAAAACCGATTCCCTGTGGTTTCTATTGCTGCTGCTTTCTTTAGAATATTGATTGCAAGAAACATGGGATTTTCCTCAGACAGGGGCTATGGTATAATTAGTAATAGTAGTATAAATATAAGTGTAAACATAAACATAAATGTAAATATAGATATATTTGGTCTTTGTCCCTGGTTCCTGCACATAGGTTCAAAAACCCTTGCAATTTCCTAAGTGACGGGAGTATTTCTTGTCATTCATAAGGAGCCCCTTTGGACCAGACCACAACTGACTTTATGCCAACAAGATGACTCATGACAGGCTCTTAGATAGTTTCAAGGGAGGGTCTGACCCCTTCAGGAAGACCAAGCATGTGATTAGAAGACTGGAACTCTCAACCCCACCCCCCAATCTCCAGCAAGGACAGAGGTTGATTGCAATCACCCATGAACAGTGCTTTAATCATCTGTGCCCAGGTAATAAAACCTGAATAAAAACTCTGAACATTGCAGCTTAGAGAGCTTCCTGGTTGGTGAACACATCCATACACCAGAAAGGTCTTGTGCCCTGACTCTATGGGGCAGGAGCTCTTGTGTCCCCCTCGCTCCCGCCTAGACCTCTCCCTTGTGTCTCTTCCATGCAGCTGTTCCTGTGTTATATTATTTAGAATGAAACTGTAATTGTGAGTATAGCCCTTTTAGGGAGTTCTGTGTATTGTTCTAGCAAACTATCGGACCCTAGGGGAGATGGTCTTGGGAACCACTGAATTTGTAGTTGGCCTAGCAGAAGTGAGGGTGGCTCGAGTATACCCAACACTTGCCCCTGGAATCCAAAGTGGGGACTGAGCCCTAAACTAGTGGGAGCTGCGCTAACACTGAATAGTTTGTGTAGTGTCAGAATTGAATTGAGTCATAGCACATCCGGCTGGCATCAGAGAACTAGATTTGCATCGTAGAAACTAAAGTGAAATGGAAGGTGAATATGTACTGAAACACAGCTTAGCATTAGGTCAAAGCACAAACATGAATGGCAGATTATTTAAAGTTACTTTGTAGTGTTTTCCATTTGTCTGACAGGAGCCAACTACTTAAGATCAAACTTTCTGTGGCTCTTTCCAGTACCCTTTGCTGACCCACCAAGCTAACTTAGATGCAATTTCTCTCTTTTTTAGAAAATATATTTTTATTGATTTTAGAGAGCTAGGAAGGAAGAGAGAGAGAAAGAGAGAGAGAGGGAAACATTGATCGGCCATATTCTGCATGCCCTCCACTGGGGATCGAGCCCGTCACCCTATCATCTGACTGGAGATCAAACTGGAGACCCCCCCCCCCAGTGCTTGAGAACAGGCTCAATCAGCTGAGCATATCAGCCAGGGCTAGACACACCTTCTCTTGACTTCTGGTTCATACCTATTTCATTGCACATAACACATGGACTATCACAGTTGACTTATTTATTAGTACCCTTCACTTACTAGTTCTCAATTGGGGGAAGTTTTGTCCCATTCCCCAACCCGCGAGGGGACACTTGGCAATGTTTGAAGACATTTTTGATCCTTACCGCTGGCCAAAGGATGTGGGTAGGAGCCTGGGAGCTTCTGGACATTCTACAAGGCAACAGGACAACACCAACAACAGAGAATTCTCCAGCCCAAAATGTCAATGGTGCTTTGATTCAGAAACTCAGGGTTTCTACCGGACTGTGAGCTACTCAGGGATGGAGATCATATCTTATTTTGTTCCTGTAACCTTAGTTAACAGGAACAAAATAAGCAACACTTGCTGAATGGATGAATGAGACAGAAAACTAGGATACTTCTCAACAGCTATAACTGAAAGGCTGATGTACCTTGAAAGGTACATCAAACAAACAAACAAAATTAATACAACACATTTTTATGAAGCAGGCTAGGTGTAGTGCCTCAGATAGAGCACAGGGTTCCCAGAGAATGGGCACAAAGGAGGGGCTGGTGTGGGGCTGAGTGAGGAAGCACATAGCAGTGGTGAGAAACTGGGCTTTGGCACCAAATGGGAACACTGTCATTCATAGTGTAATCCTGAGCAAGTGGTTCTTTTCTTATGGGTCTATGTTTTGTTGTCTATGAAATAGGAATAATCATGCATATGGTTTTAAGAGCTACTAGTAAGTGATATTCACAATAGCTAAAAGGTAGGAGCAACCCAGACATCCACTGATGGATGAATGGGTAAACAAAAGGTGGAATATACATTCAATAGGGTATTATTTGACCTTTTTTATTTAAAAAAGAAATTCCAATGCATGGATGAACCTTAAGACATTATGCTAAGTGAAATAAGCCCATCTCAAGAGCACAAATACTGTCAGATTCCACTTCCATGAGCTACCTAGAGCAGTCAAATCAGAGAAAGAAAGTAGAGTGGTTGTTGCCAGAAGCTGGAGGTAGGAAGAGGTAGTTGGTTAGTGGGGACTGAGTTTTAATTTGGAATAATGGAAAAGCTCTGGAAATGGATGGTGGATGGTTATACAACATTGTGAATGTATTTAATATCACTGGATTGCACATTTTAAAATGGTCAAAATTTTGTTATGTATATTTTATCACATTTAGGAAAATGCCTGGCACGTGGTAAGAATCAATTAGTTCTCTTTTCTGTCTAATAAAAATGTGTTGAAATAGTCTATTATGGTGGGGAACCAACAAAGAATAGACTGCAAATAAGAAACAGGTGCATATACGCATAGATTTGATGATGAAAAAAAAACATTTCAGAGTTATTCTTCTGAAAATTCTAACCCCCTGTACAATTACCCTCCAAATTTTTCTAGATCTATCAGAAGTCCATGGCATTTTGTTCTAAGATTAGCCCTAATGCAGACTAAAGCAGCCATGTGATTAGGAGTAAACGTGTTGCTAGTCTGAAAATTATTCTTTACTGATCTGCTCTACCAAAGTTTTATCCAGGGAAAAGCTAAGTCAATCAATCTCTTTTCCTGTTGGGCACTAGTGATACATTACACTGGGCAAAAGGCAAATGACTAGTACCAAAAGACAGAGAAGCAAATATGTATGGATCTATGGATCAATGAATTAAAATTTGCAGATAAGTCTTTATAATAGGAGTGAACATCTATTAAAGTTTATGGTGTGCCAGACATTGCTCTCTTCGTAGTACATATTTCATTTAATAACCATGAAAACTCAATTGGAGGAACCACAATATGATCATAAAGATAAATAGCAGCCTGGCCAATGTGGTAAGTGGTTAGAGCATCAACCCAAAGAGTCATGAGTTCCATTCCTTGTCAAGGGCACGTACCTGGGTTGCAGGTTCTAACCCTGGCCCTGGTTGAGGCATATGAGGGAGGAAACTAATCCATGAGTGTCTTATATATCAATGTCTCTCTCTCCTTCCCTCCCTTCCTCCCTCCCTCGCTTTCTCCCTCCCTTCCTTCATCCCTTCCTTCCACTCTTTGTAAAAATCAATGGAAAAAATATCCTCCGGTGAAGGGTGAGGATTAACAACAACAAAAAGATAAGGTAACCGAAGGAACCTGCCTCAGGTTGTGTAAGTGAGGGAGAGAGCAGAGTCAGAATCTTAACCCAGACACTACTACTCTATACTACCTCCCACTGTTGTTGAAAACATTCATATTCTGTCTGGAATAATGTCTGTCTATAGCCTGCAGATCATAAGCTCCATTAGGGTACTTATGAGTTCTCTAAAAGTATTATTAAATCAATGAACATTTTTCTTGCACTTGTGCTTCGGATCTCATCTTTAGTGTTCACAGGTATACAAATACCAAGCCAAGTGACATCACCTGGAACAAGAGTCTTTAACCACTGAATAGGCGCTCATCAGTTCCATGAAGCCTAACCCAGGCAATCGTCCCTTCTGTACACCTGGCTCTCACCCCTACTTCTACAAAACCCCACCTTACTTACAAGTCTGTTGGGATTTACGTGAGGAGCATCGACCATCCTTTCCAGCTTCTTGGTGAGGAAATTTCTACCAGCATCACTCACCTTCTATGCCTACCCCAACCTTGGAACTACATGGAGTTCCTTTTTCTTCCTCATATGTGCTCAGATAAAACCCAAAGCTCTGTCACTCCAAAGATTAGGAACCACTAATTGAGTTCAGATCATGAAAAGGCCTAGATTTGTGTTTAATCTGCCAATCCTGATTATTTATACATACTCAAGGAAGATTCTTTTCCCATCAGTATCTCATTTTCCACTTTGAAAATTGGAATTTTACCCTAAACTGCTATTAATCCAGAATCTAACCAACCAGAAAATTCATTACCATTTTTTTTTTAAATCAGCTGCCGGGAAGAGCAATCAGCCATAAGAAGACAGAAGAACATGCCAAGTGCTCAGGTGGGAAGAAATATTATGATGGTCTGTTTTCCACTGTTGTGTTTTTTAAAAAAAAATTTTATTGCTCAAAATATTACAGAGTAGTACATATGTCTCTTTTTTTCCCCTTGACCTTCCCCCAGCTCCCCTACCCCCCCCCCCAGTGTTTTGTGTCCATTGGTTATGCTTATATGCATGCACATAATTAACTTTTTTAATTTTAAAAGGGAATTATGTTTGTTTAAAGAAATGATCCTTCTCTTTGAATAAAGGGAATTTGCTTTTCTTTTTTCAGGGGAGGTGGGCAGGGAGGCAGAAAGTTTACATGAAAAGAACACAGAAAAAAGGGAGCTAGCCTAAGACAAAGAAAAATGGTACCAGGCAAGAACAGAAAAAGTAGAGAAGAAAAGCTAGGTATATAGAAGGACTTGGAAGGATGGAGTGGGAATGAAGAAAGAGCAGACAGAAGACAGTGGTCAATAATCTATCTGTGCCATAGGCAAAAGAGATCTGGCTGGTGATTCATAATACAAAGTATTTCAAGGCATGAACTGTGGAAAGCCAAGAAGAGAAGCTTCAACAAGAAGCATGGACTCTAGAGGATCAATATCACTGTGTATTTAGGAGGTTGGGACGAGGAGAGCTTTAATGAAAGACGATGCTGAGGTCTTATGCATGTTCTCTCGTACCAAGGCTCACACAGAATGTTCCTTAGGTGGGGCTCCCACTTCAGAGTGCTATTGGATAATGCACTGGAGTTGAAGCTCAAGACTTGGGCCTCTGCCTCTTGTTAGCTGTGTGATCTTGGGCAAGTTACTTAACTTCAAATTCCATTTCTCTGTCTTTGAAATAGATATATCAATACCTACTTCACAGAGTTGTTGTTACACAAAATATATGTCATCATAGGTGGCACAGAGGGAACTCAGAAAATGTCAACCCTATCAGACAAAAGGTTTGCATGTACCTAAAGTAACTGTGTTCAATGCACATAGATTTCAGCTAACAGAGTGTCTCTGGTCTCTAACACAAGCAAAAGCTTTACTTTAGAGAATATAGTTGACTGGCTAGCCATGTGTACTTTCTGAAAGATGATTATTTTAAAACTAGGACAAGCGTATGAACACAAGATATATGTGGCGAAAAAAATACTTAGATTATGAAACTGCTTATACTTGATTTAGGACTCTCCACATGGACCCAATAACCTGCTCCATCAGCAAACAGGCACTCTGAGCCTTGAGCACTGACTTGCTTCTTCACCTTGTCCTGTCTGTGGTTTTCTTTACACAAGTTTTAGATTGCTAGACTCAGTGCCATTGTAACTGAATGCATACCAGACGCTACGCCAGAGTGGAGGCCCCAAACCAGAGCAGGATCTGACAGTGCATCTCTGATTCATTCCCTGTTCCAGCTCCATCTCCTCCATAGAGGGAACGGGCCCTTCATCCTGGCCCAGACCCACCCACTGCTCTTGTGTGTGAGAGAAGCTTCCCTCTATAGCCTGGCTAGGTTTGAAAATGGGACACAGTTAGGAAACAAGGATGGCAGCTGCTGGTTGGCATCTGGGCTACTCTACCATTGAAATAAAAAGAATTACTGTGTTTTTGAGAAAGGCGAAGCCTTATTCCAGGCAAACTATTCTGTAAGTGGCTTACGTTTAAAATAAATGAGCTTTTTAGGATTAACCAAAAATACGAAGGGATTATTAGATTTGTAAATCAAATGTCCAATCTGGTTAAAGGAATTGAAAATAGAACAGAAACTATAATATTTAGAAATAACACTGTTAAGAGGGAAAAGGGGGAAAGGGAGAGAGCCAGGAATAGAGAGAGAAAGAGAGAGAAAGCCTGAAAATCAATCAGATTCCCAAATATTTTAGTTATTTGGCTAACAATTGTTAAGGATAAATTACATACATGACATAATCAATACAGGATTTTAAAATTATCTAGAAGAAACAAACTACCTCATCCCTCCCATTGCAGAGTTTGAAGCCAATGGGTCTGTCCCTTTTCCCTGAGGTTTACATCCTGGTCCTCACAGATATGCCTTGCCCCTTTGCCCCTTGCCCTCTCCCCCAGGCCTCTGCAGGACTCCGTGAGATTATTTATGCAGCTGAATCAGGATGCTAACTTCAGCCAGCGCTGTAAAACACAGCGCAGCCCTGGGGAGTCCGGGCAGCAGGACCGGCTTTGCTGATAGTTCTACATGCCTCCTTAAGTGCCCATGTCTCCCTCCTTCTGCCTTTGTGCCCCTTGCATTTCAGCCACTTGCAGGCTGGAAAGTGGCCACTCTGCTGTCTGCTCTGTCAGCTCACTGAGGGAACTGCCCAAATGAATAAAAAGGTGGTCTCATGCTGGAAAGCAACTTGCTGGAAACTGATTGTTTTCACCAACCTTGGTTGCTCTGAAAGGTCAGATCTATGCACCCATTAAGTCGAAACATTGTTAGTTAAAACAAACCCTTCCCTGTTACTTACATGTAAATTCTTGCTGCCTATTTATTGTCTGAATTTCCTGCCTAAGGATGTGGTTGTTTCTCAGAGACTCAATAAAAGGCTGATGAGACCCAGGCATCAGTAGGCAATCTTACCCTGCTAGAGGAAAGCAGTTTCCAAATTGGTCCCGCAGTTTCCAAATTGATTCTCTTCTAGTCTCTCTCTCTTCATTTTGTGTGTGGCCTCCTTCAGAACTCGAACCCTGAACAGGAACCCTGAACCGCGCTGGACGTGTAAGGGGCTCCAATAGCAACTACTGTTAATTCCATCCCATCAAGACTGCTTGGACACTGCACACAGGAGACGTGCTGTGGTGAGCTCTGGCTCTCCTACTCACGCTGGGAAGACTGTTCTCCACCATCATACAAACTTGAGACGCTCTAGAAAGGTATGTTTATCAACTAAATAAAGGCTGGAGGACATGCCGGTGTTTCCTAAGAACTTCTCTGTTAAATGTCATTAACTTCAAGAAAGGAAACACCCAACTTCGGCCAATTGTGGGAACAATTGCATGCAGTCTCTTGTAGATGCAGAAATAGTCTCTGTCTCTGCTCACATTCCAGTCAGAATAAACACATGGAGGTGTGTGCATGCACATGGGCGTTCTCTCTTCTCCCTCTCTCTCTTTCTCTCTCTCCCCTTCTCTCTCAGAATGTTAAGCCCATGATAGTTGGTTCTACTGAATGGGCACATGCAGGACACCTGAACACCACAAAACCGACCATAGACACAACCTCCATTCATTGTCAACATCCAACCTCCTGCTTTGCAGGGCCCTCTACTAGGCACGCAGCCACCATAATAGTTGACACAATATGACTCCTGCAAGGTGCTACACAAAGCATTTTATCAGCATTATCTCATTTATTCAGCACAAAGAAATACAAAAACTTTCTATGAGTTGGAACTTTTCCTATCTTTAGTGACAGACACTGTAGTTGAGAAAGTTTAAATAATGGCAAAGCTAATAAGTGACAGAAGTTGCTTTGAGCTTGGATCCTGTAATTCAAACCCAGTTTGTAACCCAGTTAGCTATTGCCACAAAGATGAAGTATAACAAATCATCCCAAAATCGTGATCGCTTAAAACAAGAGTAACCTATTCTCAGATGCATGCAGGTCGGTGGTGGGGTCAGATGACCTAGGATGAGTACACCTGGAGGTGCTCTGCTCCCTATGACTCTTACCCTTTTCCTGGAGCCAGTGACCAGGCTGGAGCATGTACCTGGCAAACGTGCATGTTGACATACATACATACTTCGTCCAGTCTTGGAACTGGCACACACTACTGTTTTCTCAATCTATAGGGCAAAAAGACGTCACATGACTAAAACCAGAGTCAAGGAGTGGGGAAATACATGGCATTTTTGTGTGGGAGGGAAGAACTACAAACTCATGAGGCCAAGAGTACAGACAGGCAGGACAGAGAGTTGAGGCCAGGAGGCACTATGCCTCCCCGCCCAGTTCTTAGCCTCTACACTCTCTCCCTAAAAACTCCTCCTTAAGGCTGACCTCTCTGGGAGCTTGATAGATTCATTTTCATGTACATTCTTCAATGTTGGGAGCTATCTTAGCTCTGGTCAAGAACACTGGCTTTGGCATTAACCTCAGAAGACTATCTTCCTGAATGTCAGCTGTTATCCACTAACTGGGGAACTTTGATCAACTCTCAAAGCCTCATTTTCCTAGTGACACCTGGTGGTGTCAATGTTTCCGGTCATCTTAGAATTTACAATTCAGCAGGAAGTAGATGTCTTAGGTACTCTTCAGCAAGTACCCTTGACATGGCAATGGAATGGGTGACTATCATCCAGCAGGACAAGCTAATAATCAGCTCCTTTACTCAAAATATCCCCCTTTTAACCAACCCTTCAAGATACAGAGGTAAGAATGAAGAGGGGATATTCCCTCTCCTGACTCCAGAGTCACTGCTGATGAGGCTCGCCTCCCATCCTGGGCCTTAGAATCTGGCTCAGTGTTCTAATGCATGAAGAAGGGGGATGGGTGCTCCACAACAGTGTGGCAGTGGGGGATGACTGGACTGGACCTAGTTCCTCTCTTGCTCTGCAGAACTAAGGCTGTGCCTGAGTCTGGCCAGGACAGCTGAAGTGAGGACTAGAAATGAGCTGGTCAGTTCACCATCCACTATTCCATCTTCAGGGCCCTAGTTTAGAAGGTAAAGTAGGTGACAGCATTGCATAGTGTTTAGGTACACAGGCAATGTGTTCAAAAGGCCTGGGTTCAAATTTAAGCTCTGCTACTTATTAATAACTAGAAGCCCGGTGCACGAATTTGTGCACAGGTGGGGTCCCTAGGCCTGGCCAGTGATCAGGGCTGATTGGGGCCATCTCACCCAGTCTGGATCAAGGCTGATGGGGAGGGATCACGGGAGGTTGGCCAGCCAGCCAAGGAAGGAACATGGAAGGGCTCCAGGTTATGTCTGGCCCTCCTGCCCAGTCCCAATCAGTGGGACCCCAACAGCAAGCTAACCTACTGGTTGGAGCATCTGGCCCTGGTGGTCAGTGCATGTCATAGCAACTGGTCGAGTGGTCAACCAAACAGTTGACCAATATTCAGACAGTTAGCAAATTATGCTTTTATTATATAGGATGTGATCTAGGAAAAGTAATTGAGCTTTTGTGCCTCAATTTTCTCATTAATAAAATGAGCATTATAGTTCTTAACTCATAAAGTTGCCAGGAGTTTAAAACATTGATCTATCTTTTGGAGGAGTAAATAAAAAATGCTCAGCAAGCCTTTATACATCACTGCCTTACCTCCTCTTAGAGAATCTCTCCACAGTGATCATTCTCCATAAAATGTTGGTGTTTAGCACAGTACATCTTTCAAAAGAATGGTTCATGGGTTTGCTGAAGCTCTCTATTCTCTGGATAATTATAATGATCCTGGTGTAAGTCTAGATAAAAACCACCTTTCTAATTCTATCCCTTAGTATTTTGGTATCACAAACCTTTACCTGGACCACATAAATGCTTTATTTCCATCTGGTAAGGTCAGAACATTTGTGTATCTACCTGAAATCCTCTCCTCCCTTCTCCACATCAACCTCCAATACTTTTACAGGGTTCACTCAGTGCCACCTTTCCACAAACCTTCCCATCACTACCAAATTCAGTTCAACAAATGTTAACCGAACACCTATTATATGCTGGATCAGACAGTGAAAAACCGGAGGCAGACATAACCCTCTCCTTTAAAGAACTGGCAGTGAGATAGGAAAGTAAGAAGGAAATGAAAAAGTACTGGTGGCAGGATGATTTATTAAGCTAGGAATTTGTGCCAAATCTTCACGTTTTCCTCTCATGCTTCTGGCCTCCAGCACCCTCACAGCTCCCTGGGAAACTGACAAGAACATCTGGCAGAACGGCTGTGAGACTGGGTCCTGCATGGGATTGAACACTGAGAAGATCTGTGATGACCACAGTGGGTGGGAGACAAAGGACCTGACTCACGAGTCTGCTGTATTTAAGATCTTAGGACCACTGCAGAGCTGCGGAGAAGGGAGTCCCAAATATGGCTAAGGTTGAATTCTTAATAACATTGTGAGTGGGAGCTTTAAAAACTATTTGACTTAGAAAAATTATATAACATGACAGTTCTTACAAATCTAGGCTTGTGAAGCGCGAGTAATATTTTTCTCTAAAACAACTGATGTATCAAGCATCAAAGTCTGTGTTCATTTTTAAGGGTGCTAGATGAGGGAAAAGGCATTTCTTCTTTCCACAGTCAGGGGGCGGGGGGTCAGGTAAAGGCAATTTTCAGAGAGGAGAGAACATTTGAACTGATTATTAAAAGACTAGAGGCCCAATGCATGAAAATTCATGCAAGAGTAGCCTTCCTTCCCCCAGCTGCTGACACTGGTTTCCCCCTGGAACCAGGGACCCAAGCTTCCCTCCTCCCATTGCCAGCAGGAACCCAGGATTGTAGCTAGCTTTGCCTGGGGCCACCCACAAGCACCTGGGACCCCACCAGCTTCACTCAGGCCCTAGCTTCATCAGGAAAGACATCAGGAAGGATGTCTGGAAGACAGCTTGTCTAATTAGCATTTTACCCTTTTATTAGTATGGATAAGTGAGAATTGATCTGGTATCACAGAAAACCACAAGTATCCCCCACACAGAGAAACAACACATGTCCAATATGGGGCAGAGACCCAGCTGCAAAAAGCCCCAAGTTTTCCCCTTTCTCTTAGAAGTCTGAAGTTGAAAGTCAGTAAGCTGCCCATCCTGTCTGCTCCAAGCTCCCCTTATGAGGATGCGTTCACCACCCTGGGCTGATGGAGGGAAGGAAAGCATGCCCTCACTGGTCCTCCATGAACCCTGTTTAGCATTTATATGTCATTTGTCCAGCATTTCCACTGGACACCTGCCATGTATGTTCCCTTATTCGTCTTTGTGTCCTCTAAGGGTAAGCAGACTGCCACCGACTGAAGGGAAGAAATAGTGGCACAATGTACTTCTCTCTCATCTTACATCAGCAGAGTGTCTTGCAGATAGGAGACATATCATACTTATTAATTGACTTCATGAATGACTAAATGGATCAATCAATTAATCAATCAATCAGAAATGACTTTGTTTTTTAATAAAAGATGGTACAAACAAGCACGTGTGTATCTAAATAGGGTAAGTAATGGTGGTGAGATGTCAGGTCCACTGCAAACAAGGTTGGATAAGGAAGCACTCCTTTTGGACACTTTCAAACTTTTCTAAAGTGGTCCCTAATCCACAAAGACCACCAGAATCATGTGAGGAGCTCTTACAAATGCAGGCCTGGCTCACTGACCATATTTCTTTTGTGGCTCCAGATTCTCAGATGATCCCAGTGATGGCTCAAGGACAAGAACCAGGAATGCAGGTCAGAGTCCTCACACTTGAGTCAGGTCAGGGACATCTGGAGGGTGCTTTCAAACAGGCTTCTGGCCCCAACTGCAGGGTGTCTGATCTAATAGGTCTAAAGTGGGACCTTAGAATTTGTCCTTCTAATGAGTTCTCAAGTGAGGCTGCTGCTGGCCCAGGGACCACACTTTGGGGGCCACAGATGCAATGCCCCTTACCTCGTCTGGCCAGGGCAACTCCTCTTTAGCTCCCTGGCCATGACCCTTCTCCAGTGGGCATCTCGGGATAGCCCTCAGCTTATTTGTGTCCTAGCTTTCAAGTTACCAGTGTTAATGACTTGAAGTTGTGGAAAGAAGATATGGGGATTTTAGAGCTGTCTTTGAGCATGTAGTTTACCAGAAAGCGATGAAATTCCCAGGGACTAGTCTCCAGTGCTGGCAGAGCAGTGACAAACACTACCATACTGTAAATTGCTATAAGCAGCTCACCCCATCCTCACAAAAATGCATTACCAGGAGAATTTCTGTCAGTTCACCCTATTTGCTAGAGATGAGAAACATCTCCTGAGTCCCCATAAGTCATTTCTATGGGTGTTTTATTCACAATTTTTTTCATTAGAAATCTCTCTGAAGTAAAACCTCTCCTGTATATTAATTAGCTTGGACTAAGAACTAATGGGCTTCAGGGAGCCACATTTAAATATACTTTGAAATAGTTTCATTGAAATTTCTTCCCCTGGCCACATTTTCTAAATGACTATATGGAAGCACTCTTGTTTTCCGCAGTTTCTCTTATAATCACTGTCTCCCTGGTGTGGCCTCTTCCTTTTGCGTTTATAAATGGAGGTTGATTAATACCCGCCAGCAAAGGGTATTTGCTGAGGACAGGCTCCTTGAAAAGTCCTGATGAACAGTGGCAATTATAAAGGCATGATTAGAATGGGGACTGGAGGGGGTGAGCAGAAGGGACAGCAAGCCACACGAGGAGATTATACTTCTAAAGTCATGTGTGTGCACATATGCATGTGTGAGTGTGTGTTCATAATATTTCTAACTCCTTTTCCCCACCGCAACAACCCAACAAACTTTTACTGGGAAAAATATAGCTAATTCAGAATCGTAGGCACCTTGGTTACAATATCCAGAGCCTTAAAATTCCTCCGGAATTGCTTGGCATGAAGCCATTGAGAAAATACAACTTATCCTATACCTGCTTAATATAGGGACACTAGGTCAGAGAAACGATACTGCTAAGAAACCCACTTTGATCAATACAGAGTATACTTGAACTTAGAGAAAATGACAGTACAGCTATTCAATGGAATCAGAGCAGACACAAAAAGTGGGCCCTGGTCACTACAGGAAAGTAGGATTCTATACTATTTCTCTTTCCTCCTTTGGATCTTTATTTTCTAAATTTTCAACTAAGAACTTCCCCAGAAAGTGGCTCTTCTCCTACCCTGTGCCATATCACAGCCACATATCCATTGGAGGTTCCTCCTTATTCTCATAATGTCCTATGCTTATATCTATCATTCCACTTAACATTGTTCTTTAATTATCTACTTATTTAATCTGTGTTGCTCATGAAGCTATTAGATCCTTGAGGTCAGAGATTGTGTCTTATTAACCTGTGTTTTTCCAGCCACTATAACTACTATATGGTAATTGCTAACTAAGTATTTGCTGAATGAATGAAGAACCCAAACCATTAACAGTGGTTGTCTCTGGGTGGCAATTTATTCATTTCCCATTGCCTTTTCTATTCTAAGCATTGTTACATTACGAATAGATTATGTCTATAATCAGACTAAAAAGGGTTTCTAATAATTGAGCCACATCTTTCTTGTAGTTGATCTAAATGAAGAAAACATGGTGAGTAATTAAACCAATAAACACACTTTTGCTCAGTGCCTATTGCATGCACTATGTGTACAGATCTAGCTGTATTTAAAGTGTCTGCCATTTAAAGTACTTTGAAATTAGGAGATCCAAGATGGCAGCACAGCAGGTAGAAAAAGATAATAAAGATCACAGCAGATATAAACAAAATAGAGCCTAAAAAACACACACGATACAAAAGATCGATGAATCCAAGATCAGTTTCTTTGAAAAGATAAACAAGCCTGAAATCTTTAACCAAACTCATAAAAAAAGAACACCCAAATAAATAAAATCAGAAATGAAAAAGGAGAGTAACAGTTGATACCAAAGAAATACAAAGGATATAAGAAAATATTATGAACAGCTATATGCCAACAAATCAAACAATCTGGATGAAATGGATAAATTTGGTCATAAACATAAGCTCTCCCAAAAATGAATCAGGAAGAATCAGAGCATCTGAACAGATAGATTACAACTAGTGAAACTGAAGTAGTAATGAAAAATTTCTAATAAACAAAAATCCAGGACAGGGTGGTTTCATAGGTGCACTTTATCAAAGATTCAAAGAAGAACTATTTTATCTCAAACTATTCAAGAGGAGGGAAGACTCCAAAGCTTATTTAATAAGACCAGTATTATCTTAATTCTAAAACCAGATAAAGACACAAAAAAGAAAGAAAATTACAGGTCAATATCCTTAATGAACATAGATGCTAAAATTCTCAATGAAATATTAGCAAACTGGATCCAGAAATACATTTTAAAAGATCACATACCATGATCAAGTGGAATTTATTCCTGGAATGCAGATAGGTACAATATTCACAAATCAATAAATGTGATGACCACATAAACAAAATGAAGAATAAAAACCACATGAGCATATCAATAGATGCAGAAAGAGCATTTGATAAAATCCAACAGCCATTTATGATTAAAAGCTCTCTGCAAAGTGAAAATAGAGGGAATACAACTCAATATCATAAAGAACATATAAGATAAACCCATAGTTAATATCATACTCAGTGGGCCAAAACTAAAAGCATTCTCCATAAGATAGGAAACAAGATAGAGATGTCTGCTTTCCCCACTCTTATTCAATATAGTACTGGAAGTCCACAGCAATCAGACACAATAAAAGGTATTCAAATTGGAAAGGAAGAAATAAGACTGTCATTATTTTCAGATGACATCATGCTATAGAAAGAGAACCCTAACACTTGTAAAAGTCCATTAATATTTGACAAAACAAGCAAAAACATACAATGGGGTAAGAATAGTCAATTCAAAAATGGTGTTGAGAAAATTGGATAGGTATATGCAAAAATATCCAAAATTTAGACCACCTTCTTATACCATATATAAGAATAAACTCAAAATGGATTAAAGACTTAAATATTAGACTTGAAACCATAATCCACCAAATGGGAGAACATACTCATCAATGAAACACCTGAGAAGGGGTTAATATCCAAAATTTATAAAGAACTCATATAACTCAACACCAAAAAAATAAGCAATCCAATTAAAAAATGGGCAAAAGACCTGAATAGGGTTCTCAAAGAGGACATACAGATGGCCAATAGACATTTAAAAAGATGCTCAGTGTCACTAAGCATCAGAGGAAAGTGAATTTAAACCACAATGAGCTATCACCTCACACCTGTCAGAATGGCTATCATCAATAAATCAACAAACAACAAGTGTCGGCATGGATGTGGCGGAAAAGGAATCATTGTGCACTGTTGGTGGTAATACAGATTGGTGTAGCCACTGTAGAAAACAGTATGGAGTTACCTCAGAAACTTAATAATGGAACTGCTTTATGACTCAGTGATTCCACTTCTGGGAATAAATGCAAGGAAACCCAAAATATTAATTTGAAAGAATATATGCACGCCTATGTTCATTGCAGTGTTATCTAATATAATAAAAGAGAAACATGCAAATTGACCATTACCACCAGCCAATCAGAGTGGCTGTATGCAAATTAACCCAGCCAAGATGGAGGCCAACAGCCTTGGAGCTAGAGCAAACTAAAGGCTTCTGTTGCAACTGCCTGCCTAGGCTGGCTGAGCCTCTGCTCACTGCCACGCCCACCAGCCAATCAGAGCGGCTGTATGCAAATTAACCCAGCCAAGATGGAGGCTGGCAGCGCGGCTCTGCACTGGGAGCCTCCACGGCCGGCCGGCCGGCATAGCTGTATCAGGTGTGTCAGCTCAGTGGGAGGGGGGGTCTGGCCTGGGGCCTCCTTGGGGCATCCAGGAGCAGCTGTCCTGGGTCTGCTGCCTAGCTCTGCCCGCGGGAGCCTCCGAGGGGTATCCAGGAGCGCCTGTCCCAGGTCCACTGCCTGGCTCCACCCCCTGGGGGCCTCCCCGGGGCATGCAGGAGCACGGGGCCTCTGCAGGGTGTGCAGAAGCAGCCGTCCTGGGTCTGCTGCCTGGCTTTGCCCCCCGGGGGCCTCTGCAGGACATCCAGGAATGCCTGTCCTGGGTCCACTGCCTGGCTCTGCCCTGGGGGCCTCCGCAGGGTGTCCAGGAACACCCGTTCAGGGTCCGCTACCTTCATCCGCCCCCCAGGGGCCTCCACAGGGCATGCGGGAGCATCTGCTGCCCAGTGCAGAGAATCCAAAGCCAGTTCACTGCCCAGCTCCACCCCGGGTGTGTTTGCTCAGCAGCAGGGCCCCACCGAGGGATTCTGCACCAGTGTCCGCCCCTGGCTTGCCACCCAACTCTGCGCCAGGTGTGTCCCCTCCGCGATGTGGACCCACCAGGCATGTGCAATCGTGGGCCCTCCAGTGGGAAACATCCAGGCCTGCACTCACCAGCCTTCCCACCCCCCAGTGTACGAACCCTGAAGGGGCTGTGGGCAGCCTGAAAATGGCTCTCAGCCCCTCACCCAGGCTGGCCAGGCATGCCAGCAGGTGGACATCCCCCCCGAGGTGTCCCAGACTGCAAGAGGGCACAGGCTGGGCTGAGGGACCCCCACCCCCCGAGTGCACAAATTTTTGTGCACCGGGCCCCTAGTTTATAATAGCCAAGATTTGGAAACAGCCCAAATACCCATAAGTAGATGAGTAGACAAAAAAGCTGTGGTACATTTACACAATGGAATACTACATGACTATAAAAAAGAAGCAAATCTTACTCTTTGTGACAGCATGTATAAACATGGAGATGATTATGCTAAGTGAAATAATCAAGTACCATATGATTTCCCACAGAATGAACAAAATAAACTAACAATAAAATAGAGACAGATTCATAGAGAGCAGGCTGACAGCTTTTGGAGGGTGGGGGCCTGGAGACGGTGGAGGGACTGAGTAAAAAAGGAAAAAAAAAGAGAAAAAAACTCATGTACTGGGATAGCAGTGTGGTGATTGCTGGAGGGAGAGTGGATAGGAGGCGGTGGAAGAGGTATAGATGGGATAAATGGAGACTTGACTTGTGGTGAACACACAATACAATGTGCTGTAGAATTGTATACCTGTATAATTTGTTAGCAATGTCACTCCAATAAATTCAATAAAAAGGAAAAAAATTAATTACTTTAAAAATTTTAACCATATATATTCCTATCCAGAACTTCATTAAATATCCCTTGCCCCTGGAGTCCAACTATGTGTGTAAACTGCTGTATGAACCCCTCTGTCACCCATCAGTTGAAGATACATAGATGGGTGGCTGTTTTGGAATGAGGCTTTTTGCCTCAATGAACAGTTGTATTTTCAAAACACATGAACCCACTTGCCTAAGTCTTTAAATCTTTTTATTTCTACCTTACATAAACCCATTTAGAGAAGTAATGTTTTTGTCTCTTATCAAAGGACAGCCCTTGCTATGATTGTGTCAGTGAGCACAGAGGAGTCACTCCAACACTGCCTCCCTTGAGGCCCATCCACCGCACAGGCAGGACAGGAGGAAGGGGCTGCTATTTGGAGTCTGAGTTGAGGGCACTCCGCATTAAGTCACTTCCTAAATTAGAGAGAGATAAAGCAAAGGCAAAGCAGTGACTTGAGGAGGCAGAGGTGTCTGCTCCTTCCTTGACATACTTCCTGACTTAAGCCCGCCCTGAAGTCTGGGAACTAATGTGACCTTACACCCAGGCCTCAATGTTATCACAAACCAGCCTGACACTTCCAGCTGAGCCATGGGCTCTTCCCTTACACAAAAATAACTTCAGAAGATCCACCCAGAACCAGTCACACAAAATACTAAAGTCCCCAATCTTGTGAGAGAAGGGACTGCTACATCTTTACTGATTCCAGCTTTATCTTGGCTCCAGTCTGCTCTCCCTGTAGATAACATTTATTAAGGTGTCCATTCATAGAGTTGTCCTTGTTTTTTTATAATATCCAATCTAGATCAAACCTCTGGTTCCTTAGATCCTCCCCAAAATCACCCAGCCAAACCCCAAATCCTGGAACCATTTCTTTTGAACACCCTCTATTACTGAGGCACCCCAATTCCCCATGGTGTGTGTCCTCTCTCACTGTAGCTAGTAATAAGCCCACCTGCCCAACTACAGGTGTGCTCCCAGTGGCCTTTGGCTGCAAAGCATTGACACATCGTCAGTATCAAGTTGAGTGCTTACCAAGAGCTAAGCACTATTATGAAACCTTACTTATTTTTTGCTTACTGACTACTTAATATCCTCCTTCCTATATAATAAAACCCTAATATGCAAATTGCCTGAACAGCAGAATGACCAGTTGCTATGATGCGCATTGACCACCAGGGGGCCGACGCTCGATGCAGGAGCTGCCCCCTGGGGGTCAGTGTGTTCTCACAGGGGGAGCACCACTCAGCAAAAAGCCCGGCTCACAGCTGGCGAGTACAGCAGCAGTGTCAGGAGCCTCCCACGCCTCCACTGCAGGCATGAGGTAAAGAGCGACAGGTCCTGGACTGTGAGAGCCCTGGACTGTGAGAGGGATGTCTAACTGCTGGCTTAAGCTCAATCCCCCCTGCAGGCAGACATCCCCGAGGCATCCTGGACTGTGAGAGGGCACCAGCTGGGATAAGGCCACCCCGCCACCCCCACCCCCCACCCCCAGTGCACAAATCCAGGCACCAGGCTTCTAGTGTTAAATAGGACAAGTTGTCAAGGTTTGGACCATTCTTACTAAATGTTATAATATAGCACAGTGTTTTACAGATCAATTGTAAACAGGAAGAGCTTGAGGGGAACTCAAGGGATAAATGTAACCAACTACAAAGAAGAAATCAACATGTAATTGACCAAATAGTATGTATAAGCAAAGGCTAAGCCTCCCTTAGGGGAGGCAGAGCTTTGGATAGGAATCCTTCGTCTCCTTTACTTGCTGTAAGTAAATAAAACTACCTGGTGACATGGGAACACCCCGTGTCAAAGCCCTGAGTTCAGTAACAAACTTTCTTTGTACAGAACCCCCAAGTAACTCAGGCCACAGACGAAATTAGTACCACTGGGAAACTCCTCTCATTGTGCTCTCTCTGTGGTCCCTGTGGGAATCACACAAGATGCGCCTGATAGTCAAGGCCAATTAAAGCACAGAAACCTTGTTGTCAATACACTGGACTGTCCAAGGCCACTCTCTGTGCCTAGGCTAAGTTACATAAGCAGCTGCAAGGCCACAGAGAGCACACAGTACCCTGTGACTTGCTGCAGCCAATATGATTGATGTCACTGTTGGCAACTAGCCTTCTTTGTCTCTGGAGTAATATACAGGTTACTGACCAGGAGTCTGCTAGACAGAGTAGCTGGGCAGAGCTAATGTAAGAAGTAGAAGCGTAGGCACAAAGAATGTAGCGCCTATGTGTGCAGCAGAGAGGAGAGCTGAGAGCTGCTACTGCTACAATGGAAGGCTAAGAGTTCATAGAAAGTTCAGATATAGCTATCATGTTAACCAGTGTGCTGGGAAGGGGAGACAGGAGAAGCTTCTGAGCCAGAGAGTGTAGGTACCACTACGATGTCAGGCAGTGAGTCTAGGGGGCAGCATGCGACTGCTCAGATAATAACTGTGGATACAGAGACTGCAGGAAAAGATATATATTTACCAGCTGGTATATGGCTATTTGTATATGAGACTTCGCTGTGGACTGTCTTTTCCGATGGCCATGTGCTCTCCCTCTACACAAAAATAACTTCATAAGATCCTCTGGCTCTTCTGCAATAAAGACTCATTCTTATATACCCACAACTTCTCGTGGCTTCTTTGTCTAAGTCTTGGCATCCAAGAAGGTCCAGTCCCTAGGGAGAGGGGCTCGGACCTGACACCTATAACAAGTGAGCAGAGGAAAAAGGAGGAACTTGGACTAAGTTCCCAACAATTAGTACAGTGGGCAGGGTTCGAGGAGGAACCTCTTTGTGCTTGGTGTAGTCCAATGGGAGCGTTTAGAAGACTGTGGACTCGGAGCAACTCAGAGCAGGAGTGCTGGTGCAGTGCTCCTGCTCTCTGACAGTCCCTCACTCACTTCCAACCACCCATCAGAAATCCCAAGTCAGGGACCAGAATACTTACTGAGCACTTACACTCAAAGCTTAGGCTACAGCTTATGGGAAACAACTTTGCCCTCCTGTTTTTTAACTACCCGCCAAGTACTGCCTACGGTGTGGAGAAGACTTTGGAAGCTTGCACCTGTGTGGAATACAAAACAAGCACAGTGTAACAAACCTGAAGCTACAAACCAGCTATGTTGTCCATCAACTCTTTCTTATCACGGAATTGGCAGAATGCATTAACAAAAGGGTAATTATTTATTAATGGTTACTTGAAACCTGGGGTTTCCCCACATGATTGCAAAACACACAGGGCCATTTATTTTAAGTGGTTTCCAGACTTTGATGGATGGAATGTTCTGTCATGCTGGCAAAAGCATAAATGCAGTGATGCTAAGCAGAGTAACTGTAGAAACGATCCTTTCCTGGTACAACCTTAGAACATTTCTGAACAATCATCCATGTGAAGGAAGCATCAAGGGGATAGAAAAACCATCTGGTCTCTATAGCTAGAACACTTGAACAGCTTGTAAAGGGGGAAAAAATTAAACCTCACAACAAAAATCTGGCAGATGATAAACATAAGATTTTCACGTTAATCAGCCAGTTGCTATAGACCAAGAACAATATACAGAAAGAGAAAGAGCACTGTCAGAATCCAGCACCTCTGGCTGGAATGAAAGACATGCAGAAGAAACTTGAAATTGAAGCTAATTATAGTTATATTTTTCCCAAACACAAGAAAGCTATTTATTTTCTTTACAGGTGATGGAAAATCCAAACAATAAAATTATACAGAATGTTGCAAGGCAAAGCATTTCTATGGGTGTTTCCTGTTCAGATGGAAGTAAATGTAACCACACCCCCATGAAGAAAGTCTGTTCTCCACCGTCTGAGATAATTTTGCAAATCTGAAGATAATGACGAAATCAAAGATAATTGCAACCCAAGCCCTTCATTGGAATAAGCAACATTTCCAAATAACCCCCAGCTCATGGGTACAGATAGGTCCCTCCTAAGCATTTCTCAATGAGCCAAATTGGGCTCAAGACTTCATAACAGAGCGGCTTCGTGTGGGTATGTCAAACATATGTGCAGTCACCCGGGTCACTGTGCTTCTCTGAAAACAGAACTGAAACTTTGCTAGGGCTTGGCTCGCTGAAGCTCATCCTTCAATATAGCCAAGTGGTTTTTCACATGACCTCCATCTGTCTTTATACAGCAACAGTCCAAAGAGTTGGCAATCGAAGATGATAAATATACTATTTACTGGGAAAATAATTTAATTTTTTCTAAGTCTTTCCAAAGCTATTTAATGTAAATTTGTATGTGTGTGCATGCATGTGTATTATTATATCACCTAAAAGACAATGTTCTCTAAGTATACAGAGTATCCCCCAAAACTGTATACATATTTTGAATAATTATTAATTCCAATGGGTAAATCGGAAAACAAAGAAACAGTAATCAAACTATCAGCTGTTATGTGTATACATTTTTGGGGACACTCTATATAAAGTCAAAAAGGGAGACTGGCTCCCTCCTTTTCCCTCTGCCCCCTCCTCCATCACCCAGAGGAAGCCACTGCTAACAGTTTGTGTCAATCTTTTTATGCTCATCACTTCTTTTGTAAACAAAAATTATATCATATTTTACATGATATTCTGAAGCTTGCTATATTACTTTAGGATTGTAACTCATTCATGGCAGGTATGCCTTCTTTTTTAAAAATTCTTTTTAAAAATATATTTCTTCATTGATTTCAGAGAGGAAGGGAGAAGGAGAGAGAGAGAGATAGAAATATCAATGATGAGAGAGAGTCATTGATCGGCTGAGGTATGCCTTCTTACTAAAGGCTACACTGTGTTTCATTACATAAAGGGACCCTCATCTATCCATGCATTCTCCTAGTTCCTTCCAATAACAGACAATGGTTTTAATAAACATCTTTAAACCTGAAAAAAATAATACAATTTCCTAGCCAGCTTGTAACTATTTTTTTACTTCTCAACTATTAAGATAAATGTGGTAGTTTCATGTGTCTAAGGCTCTTGCCTTCTCCCATGCATAACCCCATGAGCACCCCCTAGTTAGAAAGCTACGGTTTGGAACAAGTCCTCATGAGATGGCACCTCTGTCCTCCTAGTTTCAAATGCAACAATTGTACAGCTTTCTAGAAACTCCTTCCTTCTATTGATGCTATGCTTGGCCACCAATAGGTAGAGTCACCAGAGAACTCATTGAGCTTATGCTTCTGAGTCCCTCACTTACTGTCACTCCCAAGGTCTTGTATCTAATTTTAAATTAATAAATTTTGTCTTTTTCTTCTTTAACATTTTATTTTAATTTTGTTTTATTGCTTAAAATATTACAAAGAGTAGTACATATGGATCACTCCCAAGGTCTTGTATCTAATTTTAAATTAATAAATTTTGTCTTTTTCTTCTTTAACATTTTATTTTAATTTTGTTTTATTGTTTAAAATATTACAAAGAGTAGTACATATGTCTCCTTTTTTTTCCCCTTGACCTTCCCTCGGCCTCCCCTCCCCTCCAGTGTTTTGTGTCCGTTGGTTATGCTTATATGCATGCATAAAAATCCTTTGGTTAATCTCTTAAAATTTTGTCTTTTTCTTAAAGAGAACTCCGTAAACTCAATAAACTTCAGATCCCACAAACCTGGGTTCTCCCTCGTCGGCCACCGAACAGCTTCATCAGGTTATACCTAATTTGTTGTTTCCTTGCCTCCTGGCCTTTGTCCACTATGGTATTATTTCTGCTGTATCCGTCATGCAATTCCACTATCAAATCTTCTGCAGATCAGCATGATGAGATTTTCCCAGGTGGATCTGATTTTGTTCCTTCCTTCCTCCTCCTTATATATGTCTAACCTCCGTTTACCCCTCTGCATAGGACTCGATCTTCCGTGCTTTCTCTAATATTTGCCAATTTAGTATTCCTGGCAGAATTCATACACATCCTGTTGACTGGTTCTTCCAACTCATTGATAAAGATTTTTAATAAACTCAGTCCTCACAGTAACCCTTGGGGGCATTCTGCTAAGCACCTTCCAGCAACCAGATTTGCTGCCATTTATTTGTCAGTTCCATTACCTTTGGTTTATGGTTTCGGAGCCAATTTTCATCTGCATTGGAATTCTCCTATTCCAGCCAATTTTAACTTGTTTTGCAAGTGAAATTTCATGAGACATTTTTATCAAGTGCTTTAGTAAAGTCCAAATAAGTAACATCTGCTGTGTTGCTTTTAACCATTCATTCGGGTGATGCATGTGTGTGTGTGCATGTGCACGCTTCTTTTCACGAGGCAAGCTATTAAGTTTGTCTGGCACTATTAGTCTCTAAGAAACCCATGCTGCTATCGGTCCTGGATTTCATTATCCTCTGGTTTAGTGCTAATTAATCTCCATCGTTTAGGGTTTTCCCTCCTCTTAATATTTGTCTTATATATAAACAGTGAAATTGAACTTATTTCACAAGATCGCCTTTTCCTGCATATGAGGACCTCAGGGGTCTGCTCTCTGCTCCCAGCTGCTTCTAATCAAAGTGAGTTCCCTCCCACAGCCGTCACCCCACTCTGAGTGCTGGCACAGATCTCCCCATTGAGCACGATGACTCAGGGTGCTTGGAAAGCACAGTCTCATTTCCTTCACTTTCCCACAGTTCACTGCTGGCCCCCTGCAGTAAATTTACCTATTTTACATGCAACTCAGAATCTTATCCACCCATCTCTCTTGATATCCTGTGTGTCAGCATTTTCTGGAGTAGAACTGGTCCCCTACCTGACAAAAACGCTCCTTAATGAAACTTTACTCTGGCTCCTCTAGTAGGCCTCGTCCTTGCCAGACCTGCATAGCTCAGGTTTGGCACCAATGCTGCTAAGTCAGTTTAGAAAGAATCTGCCATCCTCCAAATTTGGTGGCTCTCAATATCCAAATTACCCTGGACTGCCTTCAGCAAGAACCCCTTTACCCTGCTGTGTCCTCTTAATAGTTTTCCATCCACTGATCCACTTGTCCTTATTGTACTTGGAATTGAGCCCAGTTCTATACTGAGGTCTCTTTTCCCCTACTGTCATAGTTCCTGTGTAAAATCTGTTTTACTGCTTTATCTACTGTCCAGCTCAGGGTTCCTTTATGATACCTATTCCCCAGCCTGTTGCAAGGAGACTAGAGGTGGAAGTAATTCACATAAATAGTCCTCAGGCTCTAGAAATGCTATCAAGAACGGTTCACGCTGGCCCAGGAGCTTCATGGAGGGCTAGCCATGCAGTTGGACAAAGGAAAGGGGATGGAGACTGAAAAGAATATTCTGAGGGTAAGATAATTTTACTAGGAGTGACTTGGGGGGAAATGAAGGAAAATTGGGGAAATAGAGATTGCATAAGGTGCACACGTAAAGGTCAGGGCTTCAGAGAAATGACGATCTACCAAGAACAGCCTGTGATGGTGGCAAGAACCTTCTGAACTGAAGATGGAGTCACTCTGAACATTGAAGGTTTTTAAGTTTCTTTTTTCCCACTAACTTTACCCTCTGGGCTTACAGGGGACAGGGAGCACCCCAACTATTGCTTACAGACAATGGCAGTCTGGGAGCTTGGAGATGATGCCACTGCCACTCCCAGCTTTGCTTCCTGCATTTCCACAAGGGTGACATGAGGAAGTAAGAGGATCGCACAGGATACATGTGTGAGTTCTACTACATTTCAATCCCTGGAGTCTCAGGGTTCACTTCCTGGCCCATTGCTAATGCAGTGTTGAGAACTTCCTATTCTTTGCAAACATGCCAGGAAAGAAACATTGCCCCTCCAGAAATTGAGTCCTTCTTAGGTTCTAACACATGTTCTTTAAAACTACAGGAGAGACTATCCTTACTCAGAACAGTGGTTTCTGAAGGACAGCCATTAATGTGAAGAGCAACCCTGACATTATTCTTTGTCTAAGGACAAATTTCATAACACATTTAATGGTTGCCTATCAGCACTCTCATTACATTTTTCTGGTTAAATGTTAAAATGTGCATCATGAAATTCTATGTGAGAGTGTAACTAATATTATTGTCATTAAAATGTTACTACTCCTTTATGGTTGAGACTCTTCACAACCACTCAGCTCCTATCCATTCCTTTATTGAGTACATATCTATCACATTGGGGACTATTTGTCCATCAGGCAGCATATTAGGCTGCAGGAAAGCTTGTCTTCAGTCTATTATCTACTTTGAACTTACCTCTCTACTGTCTATTCCACCCATCTCCCCCTTGCTCTCCTTTCTGTGCCTCCCCACTTTCCACATCTACCATCACCAACTTCCAGATGAAGAAGTAAAAATTCACTCCCATTCAGAAAGTAAAAAAGTAAAATCCCACCTGGCCATTCATCTGACTGGAATACAGATACAGGCAGCTGCAAAGATAACAGGAAATAGTATTTCTCCCAAGAATACACTGCGTCTTGAACATGTCATAACAGCCCCTTCTTTGAGTCAACTATTGCTTTTTTACTCACTGAGAAGCTTTGTTCTCTAAAACCATAAACTGGAGGAAATTCTACTGTTTGAAACTGAATCAATAAGAGTGAAACCTCCCACTTCTGCCTGGAGGACCTACTCCTCTGGACACAGAGAAGCAGTTGTGATTCGCCAACCAGGAACAGAAGCTAGAGAGGAGTTTGGGGGCATAATAGTCCATATCTCTCTCAACTTTTTTTTTCCACAGAAACAGGACCCTGGGTATATTTTTCAGCCTAGATCTGATATTGACCTGTACACCAAGCTACATTTCCTAACCCTAAGGATTCTTTGCTTTGAGCTTGTCAAAACGCTGCTTTATTCAAATTTCATCTAAACTCCCAGAGATATAGAATGCCTCTATTTGCTTCTTCATTTGAAGAGTCACCTCTGGAGGACCTTCTCCCTCACTGAATTGAATCAGTAGACCCAAGCATGACAGGCTGCTGGTTTGTGTCTAGTGGACTTAAGCTCACCAGGCTAGGACACTGCACACCTAATACTCATTTTGCCACAAATAGAACAAATTTCCTCAAAGGTCAGCAGAACCATTACAATGCTCATCACCTATATACTTTTTTAAAGTATTTAGAAGCTAAAGCTTTGCTTGTTTGAGGGATATTAAAATATAAAATGGCCCTAGCCAGTTGGCTCAATGGATAGAGCATTGGCCTTCGGACTGATGGGTCAATTCCTGGTAAAGGACACGTACCTCCATTGCAGGCTTGATCCCAGTCCTAGTCTGAGCATGTACTGGAGGCAACCAATCAATGTGTCTTTCTCACATCAATGTTTCTCTCTGTCTCTCCCCCTCCCTTCCACTCTCTAAAAATCAATGGAAAAATATCATCAGGTGAGGAATAACCAAAAAAAAAAAAAAAAAATGAAATTTGTATTTGAATTATACAAATCTTGTCCTCAGGGAACCAAGATCAGTAAATACTGTCAGGTAGGCTTGGTCATGATTACTCTACACAAGGTATCACAATTATTTTTCTGTAAAGGAGCAGGTATAAATAAATATCTGAAGCTTGATTACAACTAGTTAATGTTGCTGTATCAGTACAAAAGCAGCTATAGACAATGTATAAATGAATATATGTGCTGTGTCCCAATAAAACTACCAAACAAGCAGTGGATCCGATTGGGCTCAAGAGCTATGGGTTCTGACCCCTGTCCTTGATCATAATGATAAATATAATGACAGTTGTGAGTTTTCTAATAGTCTTATCCATTGAATTTAATGTCAAATATTTCTTGAGTGCCTAGAGAAGGAAGACTGAACTCTAAAGAACTTTGAGAGTCCCTGGAAAAAAGACATATTCCTGATGAATGGTAATGACGAAGGACCACAAAAGTTAGCAAATATTTGGTATAAACACTGTGCTCAATACTTTATGTAAAATGGCAATTCCTCACAGCCCTGCCGGGGAGGCATTTCAATGCCCATTTTATTTGTAGGAAAATCAGAGGTCCAGGGTAATTATGCATCTTGCCCAGAGTCATTAAACTGTTCAGTGGTGGTACCAAGATGCAAAAGCAAGTCCATCTTACTCCAACTCCAAAGCTGGACTTTCTCAATTATATCCTTTAAGAATTTAAGCAATTCCACTCTCCTTTGCCCATCTATTTCTCTTCATAATGGCTAGCCACTGACTTCCCACTCACAGAAGCTCCTGACAGCATTTTTCCAGGAACCAAAGAGAATGAACTGGAACCTGTTACAAACGTAACTCAGAACAGCTAAGCAAAAATCTATCCACTGAGTCAGTCAATAGGAAATTAGCAACAAGAGTCCCAGCTAATAAACAGGATGCAAGGATAGACAAGATCTCACAAGTTGATACATTGAGGAGATTCTGATCCTAAAAGTATTGGGCTTAATACCTCCAAAGCCCCTTGCTATGGACTTGAACTGTGTTCTCCCCCAAAATTCATATGTTGAATCCCTAACCCCCAATATGGTAGTACCTGGAGATGGAGCCTCTTGGAGAGTTTGAAATGAAATTACACACGAAGGAAAGGCTTTGTGCAAACACAGTGAGAAGGTAGCTATCTACAACCCAAGGAGAAAACTCCCATCAAACATGGAGATATGAAATCTGCTGTTACCTTGATCCTGGACTTTCAATCTCCGGAACTGTAGGGAATCAATTCCTGTGGTTTCAGCCAGCCAGTCTGTGGTACTTTATTATGGCAGCCCATGCTGACTACAAGACCCCTCAAGGAAAAATCATGTATAGACAAAAATCCTTGAAATGACTTGGTCTCTTTAAAAAGTTCCATTTGAAGAAAAGCATAGAATACTAAGGAAATCACAACCTTTATTCACTTTTGAGACCTGAATAAAATAAACTATTTTGGCAGAAAGATTACAACTTTTTCCCTTTGAGTGCTCAGACAGCAAACTTTCATTCAATATCTAGACTAGAATAGACTGTGATTTTTTTTTTTTTTGCCTTTTGTAAGGTATACTTGCTTTCCCCTAAGCAGCAAGCAATTAGTGGCCTGCCTTTGTAAACTGCAGAGATGACTTAAGTACTTGTTTTAGAAAATGTTAACAACCAAGCTTCTTTAAAGAATACATTGGTACTAATTACCAGCTTATCACACTACATCTTACTTAATGCCCTTCACTCATTGGGAAAAGATAGACAGGATAACTGAGTTGCAGGTTGCAGTTCATGAAACCCTAGAAACAAGTTGCCTCACAGAATGACACAAATCACTGTGTGTGGCAAAGATGGGGCAACTGGGTTTTGCAAGTAGACTGTCTTCAGACTAAGCACTCAAGGGACACCTCATGTCAGGAAAGCCTCATCGTGGCAAATTTGATATCTCACTATACTGATTTATGGCACACCACCATCCTTGCCCTTTCAGTCTAGACAAAGGAGCTGTGGCAATAAAGAAAAGCTAAGCAAGTCGATGTTGCTACAGAATTCTCAGGAGTCAAACTCTCATACCTGGGTTATTTGTCTTTGGTTGCCAGGTAAGTCTTTGAATTTTCTGGAAAAGTTCTAACAGAAGAACTTGGTAAATGACCACTTCATTAAAAAAATAAACTAGATCTATAGTATTTATTTATTTAGCCTATGACATGCTAGAAACCAACATTCGTGAGAGTACAATTTTACTCTAGTTAATGAAGCAGAGGAGGAAGGTATCATCTTTGTTTCCACACGATGCTTTCCCATCAGAAAGCAGACAAGGAGGTTCCATATACTCACAGTTTTCAGTATAAGAACACCAGACTAAAGTGTAGTCTCAGCTCTTTCATTTACTAGCTCCTTAAGTGTGGGTTTCTTAACTTGACTCAAGCCTAGTTTTCACACCAGCAAAATGAAGATTGTAGCGTCTACCAGCAGAGCTGTTGTGAGAACAAAATGTGTTGTGGGAACTATGAAATATTATCTGCAACCAAGATGTCAGTAAAATCTTCCCTCTTTCTGGTTAAGTCTCTTTATGTGTATATACACGCCCTGTTGGCTTTGCTTCTCCAGAGAACCCTGACTGAAGCATTAGATAACATGGTGATAGCCATGTTGAAGGGTTGTTGTGAGAGATAAGTGAAGGTACTTGATCCATACCAAGCACTTGGGAAATATTCTAATTTTACTTGTTAAAAGGAAAAGGAAAAGGAGAGGACAAACATCCTGCCATAACTACTACCTTGTCAAAATGGTCCCACATATTATTATTTCTGTGTGTAAAGGGGATACATTCAAGAGCCCGGGATCCTCTCATAGACCCAATGGGGTAAAACTTCCAACAAAGTAGGAAGAAAGTCACTGCTTGTATTTGCCTCCCTACATGTATTTTTCAACTCCTTGGAACTCAGGGGGTGCCTCTAAGATCTTATTCTCTGCACTATGTGCTGACTTTTAGGGCAGAGCCATAGAGATGGCCTCTTCCCTTCAAATTTTATGATGGCCTCATAAATGTGTGATCACAAGCAATCAAGGCAGAAGCCCTGTGAGGGGTTGTCTATCTAGGACAAAAGGAGGAGGTCTGCACACTTGAGAAGAACAACATACATGGGATAACTGACACAGAGATTGGCTGTGGGTGTGGAATAAATCCCAATTAAAACTCTTATGTGTCCTGTAAGCACGCCTTAGAAAGATAGTCTCTTCTGCACTAACTGCCTTGGAGGAGGGCAGCAAAGGACAACTGAAAATGAATCAAAAAGTTAAAGTCCATAGTAAATGAACATATTCAGATTAGAAGGAACCTCTAACGCTCCTGTAATTAAAATTCCAGCCCTTGGGAAGAACGACACCTGAGCCAAGGAGTGAAGAGGGTAGGTAAATGAGACAGCCGCCGAATTCAGCTATCCTGCCTCTCAGCCCTTCCTTCTGACCACGGAAATGAATTCCCCCTTCCACCACAGAATAAACAAAATAATTGGGTTTCTCTAAGTCTTAAGAAGGTGTAACTTGCAATTCAGAAGAATCTGTACATTTAACTGCATCCTCATCTGACCCAGGGGGTTAAAATGAAATAAATAAAAACCAGAACAATGCTAGAACTGGGCTCCGAAGGCCCTCAGTGCAGCCTGCCTCCTCCAAGGCACTGTAATTGCGCTGCTGCAGCAGATAAAGGGACCCAAGAGCTTCGGAGTGTGGCTGAATACAAAACCAAAGCCTCCCACCGCCTCCCTCCCATAATTAATCTTTTCTGCTTTCCGCAGGCACCATCCTCTGCGGCGCTCATCATTTGGCTGAGACTTTTCCTTTTGTTATCACCGTCGCTGTCTTTGTTTCTGGAAAAGAAGAAAGAAACATCCATGGCACAGAGACCCTACGTGTGAAAGCAGGCAAGCTTCGAATCCATCACGTCAGATGTAAAATTCATGTCGCTCTCCTCCTCTATTAATTTGAACATCATTTCTATCCCTAAAGAACTTAGGGAATGCAAAGCCAACCTGCATCCTTTCTAAGATTGTAGTCCCAACATTTTTGCTTATCAGTAACTCCAAGACGTGGGATACTTTTTAAAAGACACCAAGAACATCATGTGATGCAGAGATCTCATTTAGGCGCCAAAAGAAACCAATATTTCTGAACCCCTTTACCCTTCACTGATGTAGTTGCCATGGAAACCATAACATGAAGCCAGGCAGTTACTTTCGCATTACATAATATTACCTAATGCTTAGTTACTCCTGAACAAATGTGTTTATTCAGTAGCTTTTTGTCCATGTAATCAACCATATCTGCTTTGATTTGATTATCAAGGGGCACAGCATAAAATCTTCTAATGAACAAAGCTATGCGCCTGTTACTCATCCAGAAAATAACAGGCCTGGTATCTGCCAGACTGTGCACCTGAACTTGTGGGACCGCTGACACATACGTGCTTATGGATCAAAGGAATTAAGATTAAAAAGATCTAAAGTTAGAAACTAGAGTAGAAATATTTAAAATATTTAAGATGAAATTATGATAGTTTTAAACCTCTTCTTCTTCTTCCCAATCCCCCCCCCCCAAAAAAAAGGGGGAGAAGACAGTTCTGACTTTTTGGGAAGTCTGTAAAAATGTTCGCTATTAAAATTCTTGTTTCAGTTAGGAACATTATTTCCTATGTTAGTGGTGGGCTCTGTGACATGGTTATTATCGATTTACATGGTATTTGAGAGACCATAATTGACAACCAAATTTTCAAAACCCTGTTACTTGTGGCATGAGACAATCTCTTTATTCCTCTTCAATTCATTTTAGTACACACTTTGGGTTATTTCCCAATGAGCAGCAATAATGGATAGAGCACCCAGACATAAATAATGCTTCTGGGGAAAGTTCTTTAAGAAAATTGAAACTTGCTTCTTCCCATAGGTGGGTCTACTGTCTGTACCTTGCAAGACCTGGAGAAATGTATTCTCCTCTCCCTACTCATCCCCTCCCTCTCTTCTCTCCACCCTCTTCTCCCTCTCTTTCTTTCTTCTTACCTTCCTATCTGTTTTTTAAAAATATTTAAATAGATGTTAAAATAATTTATTGAGAAATGAATTGAATGCGTAGGCTGGCTTTTAAAAAACATTTTACTAAATATTTGTATAACTATATAATCTATTCAGTGAGTTTCTGGAATGTCTTAAGTATGTTCTTATTAAAGACACAATGATAATGTGCATAATTATTTTAGAAAAAAGGAAAGATAAGCTGAAAGTCCATTAAAACCACTAAATAAATAAATAAATAAATAAATAAATAAATAAATAAAACCACTCAAAATTCCCCCTTTTTTTTTTTTTTTTTTTTTTTACAAATGGAATAACACTTAATTAGAGTTTGTAAAGGACTGCCTCTTGTTCTGATTGGTTCTGTAATTCCTTTCTTCCTGTATTGTTTCTTCTCTTGAGTCTCTCCTGTTCTACATTGACATGGCACTTTATTTCAGCATCCTCTTTTTTTTTTTTTTTGTCTTTAGTCTTCGCATGTGCAAAAACTCCAAGTTGACTTTTCCTATTATTCTGAAGGCTTCATTTCTCTCCAATATGCCATTCTCTCTTCTTCCTTTTTGCTGTTCCTAAGAACTCTAACTTGGCCAGCACCAGCTGCTTTCACACAGCTCCTTTGTCTGCCATAGTCTTCCCTCTACTTCCTCCTTCACTCTCTGGATATCGTGACATACCCCTTATCTCTTAGTGTAAGACTCAGTTCAGGCATTAAATTCTGACTAAAGCCACCACTTCACAACATTCCTCACCGCCCACCAACCTGCTGAATTTTCCCTTCTTGGTTTCAGCTGGCACTCTAGCCTGGGTCTGTTTCTATCTATAGTATATACTAGGGGCCCGGTGCACAAAAATTTGTGCACTCGGGGTGGAGGGAGTCCTTCAGCCCGGCCTGTGCCCTCTGACAGTCTGGGACCCCTCAGTGGATGTCCTATGATGGCCCCAGTCTGCCAGGCACCTTGTGTGTGTATGAGTGTGTGTGTGTGACCACTGGGGACCTGCCCCCAGCCGCATCTGAGGCTCGG
>PVJC01010191.1:0-44197 GCA_004026665.1 Murina feae
GAATCTCTCAAGTTCACATGGCCCTGTCCGCTGCCCTGTCCCCGCCCTGCGCGCCTCAGCCACTGACCGGCTGCCCTGCCCCCTGGCGGCAAACAGCTTTCTGCTTTTGTTTTCTTCCCACTGCCCTCGGGAGAGGAGGGTGAGAGCAGTACTGGGGGAGATCAAAGCATCCTGAGGGTGGCAAGGAAAGTTCTTTAAAAAGGAGAAAAAAACAAACCAAAAATAAAGAGGAGGAGGAGGAACACCATTTAGATATATAGACTGCGGCCTCAGGGTTTGCACCCACTGTCCTCCAAACACAGAAGTGGCCGCCCTGCCTGGCTGGTGGGGGAGGGGAGCACAGCACCAGGACAGGAAGCATGCAGTGTCCTGGTCACCTGACTCCACCGGAGCTGCTGCTTCTGACCCTCAAAGCAGCCTGGCCAAGTGGGAGAGCAGCTCCGCCTCCAGCTCTGTAGATGCAGGGGGTCCCCTTAAGTTTCCCCTTGTGAGGACTTCCCCGTTCAGGGCACCCCATCGAGGACACACGGTGGAGTCACTACTTTCCCCCAGGACCACAAGGAGCAACACACGGAGGTTCTGGTATTCTCAAAGAAAAAAATGCGAAGATATAAAATGCATTTCATTTTTATTAAATAATGTACAGGGTTTCCTTGGCACCATCCACATAGGTTCTTGCCTTTACGCGTAAAACAAGCCATTGTAATCGGCACTGGTAGCGGACGAAAGAGCTCCTGTAGCGAATGCTGAGGTCCTCCTCCTCCTCTTCCTCCTTCTCGCTCACCATGTGCAGAGCCCACAGGCTGCCCCCTGGCCCTGCCCTGGCCACGGCATGTCCTCCGACAGCATGAGCCGGCGCGTCACCTGGAGGAGCTGCGCTCCTTGCTCACGCAGTCGTCCTGGGAGGTGGTGTCCCCGTTGCCCATCGCGCTGCAGGTCCTCCGCTTCTTCCTGCGGTGCATGGTCCCATCTCCTTCAGACCCCGACTCACACTGGACACGGAGGAGAGAAAACGAATTCAACTGGACGGAACCTCCGGCCTCAGCAGACAGCACTCGGATGGTCCACGTCCCCCAGAAGCAAAGCAGCCATGGGCTGCTCCACAGCGCAGCCCGAGCACCATGAGACGTTCCCGGTGCCCCGAGGATCCCCATCTCCCTGCAGGAGGCAGTGTCCCCCGTGTTCTCTAACAGGAGGAGACACCCCCCGAGAACACTCAGTCATCATCTGGAGGTGGCATCATGGAATTTCACGCGGCCAACACAGCCTGATGCGTGAAGGTAAGCAGCGCATGTGCCATTCATAAAGCACACCACCTCCCGCCACGAGAAATGGTGAGATCAGTGCATGCAGCCAACGGACACAAGTCTCATCTGCTAAGGGTGCAGGACCCTCTCACCCACGTCATGGTAGCTTTTAGCAAGTCACTGAATTTGCTGGGTTCCTAGGCTCACAATGCACCACCCAGAGGGAAAATCTGAACTTGGACCTCGAGGTCAGAATGCCTGGGGCCTGAGTTTCCGACCGCTGTCGGCCAGCGCGAGGTCCTGGCCTTTCCTCTCTGGATCCGCACGTCCTCCTCTAACCCGAGGCTCCTGCACACGGAGCTGTGAGCTGGGCCCCGCCCCTCCACGGCAGGATGAAGCAGCGGTGGTGCCCGAACGCGAAAGGCTCCCCATCTTTCTCCCTCCTGCCTGGGAGGAGGGTGTCACAGCTGGTTTCCACGGGACCTGCCCTGGAGGCCTGGTGGCAGGCGGGGCTCACCTCCGAGTCCGAGTCGGATGAGCTGGAGCTGGAGGAGCTGGAGGAGTCGCTGGAGCTGTCGGAGGCAATCCCTGTGGATTCCTGGAGGTCAACGGAGTCGGCCAGGACCGCCAGCTCGGGGTGCTCCTGCTTCAAGATCCTGGGAGACAGGAAGCGCCGTTCTCAGGGTCGGGACAGGCAAGGACAGCCACAGGCCAGCTCCCGGGCTGCGGCCGAGACCTGGCTGAGGGGCACCGGCGCACGGCAGGGGACTGTTGGGAGCGAGGCTGTCGCGTGGCGGGGACGCAGTCCACAGGCTGGGAGCCGGAGCCCCACGCTCAGGCTTGTCCGCAAGGAGCCTGAGCTCCACACGCTCGCCTGCCACCGCGCACGGGCGGGACGCACTGCCACCTGGCGGCCACGTTCCCTTTGTTTTTCTCTTTGGGAGAAGTCTCTCTTCCTCATTTTCCCTGCGCCTTTCCTGGCTGATTGTTGTGAACCTTCCTTTCCACGGAACAGCACTTAATGGTCAGAGTTGCACTGACAATGGAATTCTATTGATGAGAGCAGAAACCACACGCCTGTGAGCAGCAGCATCAAGGTGAAGTGGAACTGGGCCGTCGGAGGCAGCAGCCCACCTCGGGACCTAACCTGGCACCTACATCTACCATGACAGGGCAAAGCCTGCGGAGGAAGGACTACGGAACGGCCCACGGAGCACGCGGCAGCCTGGAGTCGGGGAGAAGGAAGGCACCGCCCTTGCTGGCCCTCAGCAAGGGGGCTGAGCCCTGAACAAGCCAGAATCCCTCTTACCCCGAGAGCCGGTCCCTCCAGGTCAGGGTGGGGACACAGTGGCACGGGGTGGCTGGGGGTGGCTTGCACTGCCGCTGCCCGTGCTGTGTTTGTTCTGTGGATAAACAGAGGAGCTAGGTCTCCAGGGCAGTGCCCTCACTCCTGAGACCGAAGGGGATAAGTTCAAACAGGAATAACGCTTCTGGGTAAGAAAAAGAAACAAGCAAAATAAAACCCCAACAAAATGGCTTCCTTTGCTAGTGCAGGCTGGCGGGGGGGAGGGGGAGACGACAAAAAAAACCAACCCCGACGACGCGCGTTGACGCTCTGATCAACGGCGCGGGGCCACCGGCTACCTGGAGGCTGGAGCATCCTGGCGTTGGCCCTGACCTTGACCCTCTCCCTACACCTGCCCGCTCATGGGTCCCAGCTTCTGCCACGTCCGCCTGCGCTCAGCCCCCGGCATCGCGACAGCGGGCACTCTCCATCTCTCTCCAGTAGAAATTGCAACAAAGCACAAAGAAGAAAAAACGGCTCTCACCTATACCATTTCCTGGACAACTTTGGTCTCCCTCTTACCGTCTTGTGCCATACAACAGGGAAGTTGGTGCTGCTGGCAAAATTCTGGGTGATGGCAATGGTGGTGTCAAGATTGAGGACAACGTGCCACCAGCCTCCTGAAATCCAACAAGGAAAGGGTTAAGCGGGGACGGCTCTGCGCCCAGTCGCTCTAGAACATCGACAGTGTACAACGGTGAAGGTGAACGGCAGAAGCAGGGGCTGCTCCCGCCAGCCGGGCCCGCAGACGGTGCAGGCGGACCTGCTCCTCCCGGCCCGGAGTCAGGGGCCTGCGGCAAGTGTTACTGGGCCACCGCTGTGCCCACTCACTCTATCGTCTATGGCTGCTTCCCTGCTACTAGGGCAGAGCTGAGCGACCGCGACACAGGCCACCTGGCCAGTGCCGGACGTGCGCCCTCTCCGGGCCTTGACAGAAAAAGTGCGTCCCCTCCTGCCAACGCACAGTAGGACCCACACTGTGAGGCAGCACGTTGTCCAGCCTCCGGGAGGAGGACATCTACCTGAAAGCCTTGACTCCCAACTCCTACCCTGTCAGAGGCATCGGGGATGGACCTGCTTCCTGCCTCTGGGCTAAGCCACTACCTCCTGGCTCAGCGACTGCATCAAGTCCCAAGGTACAGAAACATGCGCGAGTCACAGAACATACGCAGGACACCAGGGAAACTAGGGATAAAAACGAGTGGGATCCGAAACACAGGAAGGTGATCAATAGTCACGTATCGAGGTGACGGCGGACAGCAGGCCCCCAGCACCTGACGACACAGCAGCTGCCCACGTCTGGCAGCTCTGCAGTCGGCGGGAGGGGTTTCCCGGACTCTACGCAGCTCTGATCACTGAACGCGGACAGGGAGCACCTGCTCCGGCGCGTCTGTACCTGGCACAAAGACAGTCTCTCCCGGTTTCTGCAAGATTTCCAGGGGCTTGAACTCAGGCGGCCAGGTTGGAAGCTGTGTCCGGGGATAGATGACCTTAAACCAGGTGATAGCTTCGTCCTGCTGGTTCCCTCCCTCGTCGCGGGTCACCTTGATGAGCTCCCTGGGGGTGCTGGTGGGGAACAGGCACCAGCGCTTGTGGCCCTGCACCAAGGCATTCCAGGCGCTGGTTCCCAGGGGGTCGATGTGGATTCCGGTTCCGGAGCGCGGGGGCCCCATCACAAACCACCTACAGGACAGAAACCCCCAAGAAGTGAAGAGCGATTGAGTCCCCTCACTGCCCTCACCCTCCCACACCAAGCTTGCCGTCCCACACTACACTATCATCTTTGTTCCAAGGACGACACAAATTTTGGAACCTAGAAATGCTGTGAATTGTGGGCGGACTGACCGCTAAGGGACTCACGACTCCCCTTATACGTCAGCGACGCGCCTTCGCGTCTGAATCACCGTTCGGGGAGCTTTCGGAAATCCCGAAGCCCAGGCAGCACCCAGACCGATTCAGTCAGAGTCTCTGGACCCAGGCGGGTGTCGGTAGCCCCCAAAGTTAAGTCCCAGGTGCAGCCCAGGGGAGAGCGCTCGCTGCTTGGTAAAAAGGGGGGGGGAGGAGGGCTTTACCTGTAAGGGGGCCTGCGCTTCTCCCCTGCGTACTGGAAAAGGTCATCCGTGAAGAACTTGGGCACCTTGTAGTCTTCCAAAAGTTTCCTCCTTTTGGGGTGTTCGCCGTAGCTGCTGTCGAAGATGTACAGGGGGCTGTCGTCCCGCGTGCTCTCCATGTACTCGATGTAGTACTTCATCTTCATCTTCACCGAGTAGCCGTCATTGTCCTCCCCGCACTTGAACTTCTGGTTGCGGTACTTCCTCTTCAGCCGCTCCAGAGTCCACTTCTCCTGCGCGGACCAGCCCTCCTGGGCGTTCAGCAGAACCACGGGCTTGTAAGGCCTTTCGTATCGCTCCACGAAGTCTTCCACCGAGAGCTGTAAGGCGTCCGCCCTCTCCACGTTATCCTGAGGGGAGCAGCAAGGACCCATCAGGCAACTAAAGGTGTCCCCGGGGCCACCCAGCAACGACATACCTACGGGAGCCAGGTTTTTGTTCTGGCTCCTACGGGGGTGGGGTGGGGTGTGGTGGGGAAGGACCTGCGCGCGTGCCGCTGCGACGCGCCCAGAGCCACGGCACCGAGGGCGGCTTCGCACCTCCCACTTGGGCGCCTTGGACAGCCAGGTCCCCGCGGGTCCCGCCGTCCAAGTCCAAGAGGATCGAGGAGCCGCAGGCCTTTCCTTTGCGGGCGCCAAAGCCGCGAGGGTGCAGCGACCCCGGCAGGGGCGGAAGAAGGCCCTCCGGGCCCCGGGGAAGGGAAAGGTGCGCGGCCGCTCGGAGCCCCGGGCCCGGCCCGCGATGCCCGCGCGCTCACCGCCACGGCCGCCGGGCTCAGCGAGAAGCTCTCGTAGTAATTGTGCCGGGTCCAGTCCAGCGAGTCCTTCAGCTCCGGGCGTGCACTCCGCTTGGCCTCGCGGATCCGCTTCTTGCTCTTGTGGTTCATCCTGCGAGGGTCACCAGCCAGTTCCGCCACGACCGCCGCGCAGCCCGCCTCCTGCCACCAACGCGCCCCTTCCCGGCCCCGGCCCCGGCCGCACCGCAACGCCCTTCGCCCGGCCCGGCGCCTTTAAAGTCGCCTTCCAGAAAATTCACTCCCCAGCCACCTCCCGGGCCTCGGGTTGGGCGTGCGGCTGCCGTCTTCCCCGCCCCCCGGCCGCTCGCGGCCCGCCATTGGCCTCGGCGCCCGCAGGGCCCTCCTTCACCGACGCCGGGCTTCTGCCATGTTGGGAAGGTCGGGGCTGCGAGGCACCGCCCCCGCGGCCGGCTTCCTGTGCGTCACTTCCGGCGCCGCCGCCTGTCTGCAGCCGACTTCCGCTGGCGTGCCGCGCGAGCCTTCGCTCTGTGTCTCAGTTGCCGGGTTCCGGGTGTGTCCCCCGCGTGCTGCCGCCCCGCCGCCGGAGGGGCGCTTCCCCTTCCTGGCTGCAGGGTTTTTGGGGCCCCGCGTGCGCAGCCTGGCGGCCCGGCGCCCTCCGCTGCTGCCGGCGCTCCCGGGAGCCACCGACTCTTCACTGGGCGGCCGTGACCTCCGAGCTGGGCATGTGTTCCGGGCCCAGCGCTTTCGGTTCTCGGAGGAGCCGGGCCTGGGAGCGGAGGGTGCCATGCTGGAGGTCCGCGTCCCGCAGGTGCGTGCAGCGGCACCGGCCCCGAGGCGTCCCGGCCCTTGCGCCCTGGCTTAGGGGCGGTTCTCAGCCCATCGGGGAGGAGGGGGCAGCGGGGTGTGGGGGAGTGGGGTCCGGCTTCCTGCCTTTAGGATGGACCATGGAGCCTTGGCCAGAAGCCTGTCTTTCACCAAGGAATCTGGGGGCCCTGCCAGGAGGGAGCTAATCCACTCGACCGCTTCCTGCCAGAAAAAAAAAAAAATGGCATTTTTAACACCTGATGTTTCCTCTGGTCTTGTTGAAGGGCTTCTTAATTAAGCTGCACCTCACTGGTCAAGTAAAGTTTTGGGGTTGACACTCGTTTCCTTTCAGCTCTCGAATGTCCCAAAACTCAGTAATTGTACATTAGATTTTTCAAAGCCTTTTCACGTTGCAGTCTTTCATTTGATTTGTAACAGCAGTCTGTGACATGGAACACTTTAAAGATGAAACACAGCTTAGGTGGAACTGCTACCTGACTGTGGCTAATGCCTTCACGTTGAAATACCCACTTGGATTTCTTTCCAGTTTTTTAAAAAATATATTTTATTGATTTTTTTACAGAGAGGAGGGAGAAGGATAGAGTTAGAAACATGATCAGCTGCCTCCTGCACACCTCCTGCAACTCAGGCACATGCCCTTGACTGTAATCGAACCTGGGACCCTTCAGTCCACAGGCTGACGCTCTATCCACTGAGCCAAACTGGTCAGGGCTGTTCCCAGTGTTCAGAAGTGAAGAAACTCCCTGTGAAAATAGAGGCCCTTTTTTTTTTCTTTTTAAATATATTTTTATTGATTTCAAAGAGGAAGGGAAAGAGAGAGATAGAAACATCAGTGATGAGAGAGAATCATTGATCAGCTGCCTCCTGCAAGCTCCCTACTGGGGATCGAGCCTGCAACCTGGGCATGTGCCCTTGACCGGAATCGAACCCAGGACCCTTCAGTCTGCAGGCGGGCGCTCTATCCACTGAGCCACCCCAACCAGGGCAGAGACCCTTTTCTTTACATCCAAATCTGCACAACTCTGGTAAGAAACCCCCCATTGCCCTCCTGGGTAAAATCCACCAGAGCAGGCGATTTGGCTCTTTTGTTCACACTGCACCCCTACAGGTAGGACGGGTCTAGCATGTCTTGGGCACTCACACGTTTCCTGAGTGGGTTAGGCTCAGGCCTTCGTTCCTTAATCATAGCTAACTTTGTGTGCTTGCTTTGTGCCTGGCACTGTACTAAGTAGTTGGCATTGGATCTTCCCATTAACCCAGTGAGAGAGTATTTGGTAATGGTGGAACCTGAGCACAGACTTAATAGCTTGAGTGAGGTCACACAGCTAGGAAAGTCCAGATCTGGAGTTTCGGCGCGGGCAGACTCATTTCAGAGCCCTGAGCTATGTCATCTGCCTCGCTAAATACCACACTCTCACAGTTCTCTGCTTCTTCAAAGGCTTTGCAAGCTGCCTGCCTTCCCAACTCCTTCGAGGGGGTATAAAACTGCTACACCGAATGGCAAGCACTCTTCAAACATTTATTCATTCAACAAGCATTTATTCAGACACTCGTGGCCACTCAGACCTCAAGGATGCCTTCCTAGGCCCACATTGTTCCCCATTAGCACACCAAGTTAAGCTTATGCTTGAAATCCTCCGATACAGAGGGTTTGCATTAAAAAAATAAAACTAAAGCTACACTTCCTGTGGCCTCTGCTTGCCCTGCACAGCCCTGCCTCCAGCCCCTCCGCCTGTGCCCTCTGTTGTCCAGCAAGAGGCTTTAGTTCCTGCTCCAGGGCCTTTGAATCACCCTCTCTCCCTAGCTAGTGCAGCCACCTTGTGGTCATTGTCGCCCCCCACCCCCCCATCACCTCGTTTATGTATTGTGCTTATAGCATTATCCTGAACCAGAAATACATCTGCTTACTTGCGGGCTGTTTCTCCCTAGTAGAGTATATGCTCCATGAGAATTATGAGTCTGAATAACGCTTGTTGAATGGAGTGCTCACCACGTGGTATAGCAATTTTACACCCCCCCTCCCCCCAGGATGTGCACTGGAGCAGGGAAATGTAACGGGTAAGTTGCAGCAGGTGACTTACTTTGCACAAATACTCTTCCCAGGTCCTGCACCTTCAGTACGGCATGTACGCCTGGCCCTGTGCTGTAGTGCTGGCCCAGTACCTGTGGTTTCACAGAAGCTCTCTACCAGGCAAGGCTGTCTTAGAGGTACGTGTGCTCACCTTGAAGTCCACGTGTTTGCCACTGTGGCTTTTGCTCGACACAGGGTGTGGCGAAGTAGCTTTACAGCTGCATGGAAGGTTTATTCTTATTTTCCTGTAAAGAACACACTGTAAACCTACTTTTGCCCCCGTGTTTTAAAATTGGGGTAACTTGGTCGTCTTTTAGGGCATGCGAGTTGAGGATGAATGTTGTTACATTTGTAAGATGGCGTTTAAAAGTGGCCCACTGAGACGGATATTGACTGAAGTGGCCCAGGAGCGGTCGTTAAGGCCTCTCCCTAGGGTGCCCCAACAGGGTCATTCAGGCTCCAACATGCCCATCCTCAAACCGGAAACGGGAAGCTTTCATTTATTTCCATCCATTGGAAGGCAAAGGCCTTCCTTACTGTTTAAAATGCCTCGTTACTTTAAGCCAATTGGAAAAACCCTCCTTTGTAGAAAGCCACGTTGTAGACCTGTCAGGCTTCATTCCCATAAAAACAATTAAAATCAGTAACAACCGGCTGTGAGTAGCCCCTACAATCAACTCCTTTATGAAAACTGGAAATGAGCAAGTGCCCCAAGACGACTTCTCTGGGCGCTTTAGGCAGTGACATGGCCTCAGACACACAAGGAGTTGGAAGCACTCGGTCAGTTGCAGAGCACAGGCCTGGATGGGATTATAACTGCACGTTGACCCAAGTAAGAGGAGTCACAGGCTCGGGCCCTGAAGCCGGAGCTCAAGCTTCCTACAGGCTGAGGCAGTGCTTCAGTCATGGCAGCTGCTCCCAAGGATGCAATGGGAAGACCCAGATTCACCGTTCTGAGCAGAAACCTTGACAATGTCACCTTTAAACTTACTAGATTGGGGCTGGAGTGAGCCTTCCAGGAATCGTAGCTGCCAAATGCGGAGCTGAGGTGATCCTGTCCGACAGTTCAGAGCTGCCTCACTGCCTAGCAATCAGCCAGCAAAGCTGCCAAATGAACAACCTGCCGCATGTGCGTGTTGTAGGACTCACATGGGGTCACCTGTCTCTGGACCTGCTGGCTTTGCCACCCCAGGATATTATTCTCGCAGCGGACGTGTTCTTTGAACCAGAAGGTAAACTTTTTTGCTTATTAGCCAATTTGGCCAGGGACATAATGTGAGTAGGAAGTCTATTAATAAGCCCTTTCTTCCCAGACTTTGAAGACATTTTAACCACAGTGTACTTTCTGATGCAGAAGAACCCCAAGGTCCAATTGTGGTCCACTTACCAGGTAAGAAGGTAAGCTCAACTAATCCTGCTTTATCCACTTATCAAGTTAGATTAAGCCTTAGTAACCCAGTGCCAAAGGATAACACGAAAAAACATCTGAAGCAAAACAGGAAAATAATTTGAGAGTTTATTTTTCAGTGCTGACTGGTCACTTGAAGCTTTGATCTACAAGTGGGACATGAAATGCGTCCACATTCCTCTGGTGTCTTTTGATGCAGACAAGGAAGATCTAGCAGAATCTGCCCTTCCAGGAAGACATACTGTTGAAATGCTGGTCATCTCCTTTGCAAAGGACAGTCTCTGAGTTACACCTACACGCTGTTTTGGGACAATGTCGATACCCATTAGCAACCTGGCATGGCCATCAGGATCCAGACCACTTCAGCCTGGGAGCACAAAGCAATGCATTTAGAGGGTCAGATCTATTGGCCTTAAGACTGTGCTGTGTCTACTAGACAGGATCTGTGGGATAGAGCCACCAAAACACACATTAAAGCACCTGTGAAGGACGCGTGTTGTTCCTCAGTCATTGTAATAGAACATCAGTCAGGTCATGAGACAGGAGTAGCCACACCGCAGCGTGCTACCCGAGCTTCCATTGTAGGGACAGTTGGTGTGAACTGACTTTTCCCATTAAGTCAACTAAGCATTTTACTTTCAAACTATATAATCGGTAACATTCACAAGAGAATTGCACAGGTCTTCCAAAGGGAGGAAAAAAGACCGAGACATGTTCTGAGAAAAGCTAACACCAAGAAAACATTTTTAATTAAACTATAGAAACAATGGTTATAGTACAGAATATTTATGAGCAAAAAAAGATACACCATGTTTTAAGTACTTACAAAGTTACAGACCATTTGCTTCCTTAACATTTTCCATATTTTAAGTTCGTACATGAAGATGATCGTTTTTACCATTGGGTGGAGTGGGGTAGAAAAAAAAAAAGGTGTATTTATCACCAGCTAGATGTGCTCACTGTATGCTCCGTTATCTATATGCAAGGCCCGGGTGACTGGAAGTGCAGTTGTCAGGCATTTTAATAAACTGGACAGCCATTTGTTTCTGCACGACAAGGCATCTTTACAGGAGCAATCGGGAGAAAACAGGAAACAGCCAAGCACTCTGCACTGCAACACGCCACCTTAACAGCTAACCAGCATTACTCAACTGCTACACAACTGCGCCTAGTGCACAAAAATACATAAGAGAAGAGATTAGAATTGTGTTTGGTAAACAATCCTTTCCAAAAAAAAATCAAGTCTTTTTTCACCTGAAAAGTCTTTATACAAGTTTAGGTTCAGATTACCATTTAGATCTGAAGGTAAATAACATGCACAAATTTACACCAACTTTTGTAGGTTTTTAATTCTAAGGAATGAAGGCAATGCTGAGTCAATCTCTTGACAGCTTTAGGCTGTGTGTGCGTAATGGCTGCACGTTTCCTTAAAAGTCAGGAGGCCACAAATTAGGTTACCAATCTGTTTAATTTCAAACAAAAAAAGTCAGCACTATATAAACAAAAAGGAAATTTTACCTCAAATATCCAAGCCAATAATGAAATCTGAAGTCGTTCACCTTACTAGATTACAAGAAATTTGAATAACAGCAACAAAATGGCACATAAAATGAAGTTTGCCACCTGAGGCAAAGCTTAAAACACGTAAAAAGTTAGACAAAATGTTACAAAATAACCTTTTCAATAGCCATTGCGTGTCCCAAGGACTCTGGTGGACCGAGCAGGCGTCCTCTCCTCGCGCGTCCTCACGCTGCTCGCGTGGCCGGTGGGCTCATCTAGGTGGAGAGAGACGGGGTTCAGGGTCGGCTCGCCGGGAGCGCCCAGGGCACGTGCGCACCGAGGCTCTGGGGAGACCAGGCGGTTACGAGGCTCCCGGCCGCGCGCACCGCACATCGGCATTGACAGACGGGCGCGTCCTCGGCCCAATAGCCAAGGCGAAAAGTCGTGACGGGGAGAAAAGGAGGAAAAAAAAGGGGGGCCGCGTCCAAACAAAAGGCGGGCCAGGGCCGCGGCCTGTGCGCCGAGAGCTCGTTCCTGAGGGGCGCCTGGCGCCCGGTTAAAGACACACTATCCTCGCCCCCCCCGGCGGTACCTGCTCGCCCCGCCGCCGCCGCCTCCGCGAGGAGGATAGTGCATCTTTAACGTTAGCGACAAACCTGCTCCACACTCGCCCACAGAAACTGGTCCCTGGAGGATCAGCCAAACCAGCTAAAATCTGCAATACTGGCCAATATTCTTATCAAACAGGAGACCGCAGCTTTGGGGGGAAAATGCAGACGTTGGGTGAAAACAGCAAGAAACAGTCATTGTCATCAACAGGTCGCCCACATCCTGCCTGCAGACCCCGCCGCGCCCCCCGCCGCGCCCGCGGGCATTACCGTGCGCCTAGGAGGACACGGCTCCCTCCTCCTCCGGAGACTTCGGGGGGCTCTTGGACCGCGACCTGGACTTGGACTCCCTCTTGGACACGGGCGGGGGGCTCCGGGACCGCGAGCGGGACCGGGACCGCGAGCGGGATCTGGACACGGAGGACGACTTGGACTTGGATCTTCGCGCCGACCTGGACTTGGACGTGGACCGGGACCGCGAGCGAGTGCGAGACCGGGACTTGGAGCGGCTGTAGCGAGACCGGCTGCGGGACCGGGACCGGCTCCGACTCCGGGATCGGCTGCGGCGGCGGCGCCTGGGGCTGCGGGCGGAAGCGAGAGGCGCGTCAGGCCTCGCGATCCGGCCGCGCCCCGCCCGCCCGCCATTATCTCGCCGCCGCCATTTCCCGGTCGCGAGCCGGGGCCGCCCAGGCCCTAGGCCGCCCGCCACCACGTGCCCCCACGGACCTTTGTGCGTCAGCCCGGCCACCCCCCCGTTTACCTGCGGCTCCGGCGTCCGTAGCCACCTCCCCCATATCTGCGGGGTGGCGGTCCCCGGCGGCTGTGGTGCGAGTCCGGAGGTCGGCCGTAGCGCGCCATCTGCACGCGCAGCTCGCGGCCGTCCAGCACGGCCCCATCCATGGCGTCCATGGCGTCTTCGGCGTCACGCTTGTCGTGGAAGCGGACGAAGGCGAAGCCGCGGGATTCCTTCGTGTAGCGGTCCCGCGGGATGTACACGTCGCCGACGCGCCCGTACTTCTCGAAGACGCGCCTCAGGGTGTCGGGCGAGGTGCGGTAGGTCAGGTTGTCCACCTTGAGGGAGGTCATGCCCTCCACATCGGGAGGCGGGCGGCCGTAACTCATGGCCCTGGAGCGTCGGCCGGGCCCTGCGACTGCGCGCCGAGAAACGAACGCCCTGGGCGGGCCCGCGCGTTCCGCTGGGGCGACGGCGGCTTCCTCAGACTAGCTCGGCTCCACGCCGCGCCTCTTCCCCCGGCAACTGGCTTCCGCGTGGAATCGTTTCTCGAAGGCCGACAGACGGACCGAGCTACCCGCTTTGGCAGCACAGAAGCAACTGGGCGAGAATCCGGCCCCAGTGCCCATTTATATTCCCCATCACAAAATGGCGCCCGCGCCACCGAGAAATGAGCCCTCTGATTGGCTGGCCCCGCAACGTCCCTGCCGCGTGCGTCGGCCCTGCCCGGCGCGCCTGCGCAGAGCTCGGAAAAGCGCGGAGTCACTGCAGCCGGGAGGGGGGAGTGGCCTCGGCCGGCAGTTGGAAAGCCCGCGAAACGCTCCTTCCGGCGGGACGCTCTGGGGCAGGAGGAAGAGGAGGTGCTTCTTTTCCGTGCCAGTGTCCGAGTTCCACGCCGCTTTCCGCCTTAGGCCTCAGTCCCGCCTCTGTTGGGGGGCCTCCTCCTTCCCCCATTGGCGTCTCTGTGCCCCCAGCTGCCCCAGACCCCGCTATGTGCTCTCAGGTCCGCTCCCGCAATTCTCCGCCCTTCCTCTGGGTTGCGCCCTCAGCCCCTCCTTAGCCGGCCACCGCGGGCCCGGCCCCGCTCCCTTCGGGAGGGAGGGGGGTCTCGCGAGGCGCCTGCCAGTCCCGGGCGGCGCGGGACTACATTTCCCAGCGGGCTGAGCGGCCGGCGCCACGGCTGCGGTCATGTGACCGGGTCGCCTGACCTCCCCTGAGTCAAGGCCCGGCGGGCGGGCGGGGCCCAGCCGGCTCTGCAGCCCGTCCTTGGTCCCTAATCCCGCTGGCGGGCCCCTCCACCCGGGGCGACAGCCTTCTTGGCGCTTCGCCGGGGTGCTGGGCTCTTCCCTGCTCGCGTCGCACCTAGGAATGTCCTGACTGTGCCCGTGGGAGAACTTCACCCTGAGCCCGGGACTCGGATACGCGACCTGGGAGGGGACAGCCTGGCTGCCGCGCTCCGGACGGGTCTCCTCTCGCCACCTCTTCGTCCCCCTCGAGTGGCAGCGGGTTCGCCCGGAGGAGAGCTGACTGCCCTGGGCTGCTGCGGCTGCGGACCTCCGGCAGGGTGGAGCCAACATGTCCCCGGAATCTAAAAAGCTTTTCAACATCGTGGTCCTAGGAGTTGCCTTCATGTTTATGTTCACCGCCTTTCAAACGTGCGGAAACGTGGCGGTGAGTTGGGGTCCGCGGTCCCTCCTGTGAGGCGCCCCAGGGTGCGTCCCGGCGACGCTGGCCAACGTTCCCCGTAGCTACGAGCGCGCTGAAGTCGCGCCTGTCATTGTCTCCGCCCTCCTCGTTGTTTAGCGATTAGGATGGGTTTCCTGGATCAGAATCCCCCCCTGAACCTATGGGGTGTGAGACATGGCCGTTGGTTGGCGGCCCCGGTTGGGCTCGGGGTGTGTCTGTTGGCCTGTTTCTTGTACTTCTCGGCCGCATTAAGGTCTGCGATGTGCGCGGAGAGTGAAGGCGCAGGGTCCGCAGGTCCCCGCCCCGCCCCACGCGCGCCCCTGCCGCTGGTTTATCTTCTGCCCTGCGTTCCTCTCGCTCCTCTCACCTTTTCAGTGCTAAGTTCTGAGCATCGTCCATTTGTTTACTCCATTTCCGGTACTCGGAGGCTTTCCAGGGGAGGGAGGGACTGCAGACACGTTCGTCTCGTTAATTAGTTTTGTCTTCCGCGCAGCAAACCGTCATCAGGAGCTTAAACAGCACCGACTTCCACGGCAGTGGGTACACCAGGTATGGTTCCGTGCCATGGGTTCCCCGGCGAGCAGGGACTGCGTCTTCCTTCCCTGCATCTGGACTTTGGGGAGAGCCTGGTTGAACGCAGGTGATGAGTTTAGGTTTCCTGTCGAGTTAGACACCGGGTCTGAACTCCTGGCCCCGGAGCAGAATTGCTGCGTTGTCTTAGGAGGCAAGTCGCTGCGCGGAGCCGCTTTCCTCGCCCAGCGAACGCCTGCCAAGCGCTTGGCTCACAGGACCTGGCCTGTGATGAGGCCCCAGTGTCACCTTCCATCTTCCCCGTCCTACAGCGGCGGCTGTTTATGTGACTCTTGAAACACTTGGTCTTTCTGCTTTGGCCATTTCACAGGATCTGTAGGCTGTCCCCTCGGGAGCTTTGAGGGTTTTGTTAAGGTGTTGAGTCCCAGTTTTGCCCCCGGTGGAAATGAAGTGGGGAGACCTCCCTCCCTCAGCCCCCAGGACACTGCGCCTGGAGCTGGGAATGTAACCTGTGCTGTGCCCGCACACAGGCAGGTTTCCTAATTTCTCCATCTTTAGGGGTTAGCCTGTGGCCACTACCAGTCCTACAGTCGCCCCCCCCCCCCCTGCGCCGCCTTACTTGGTTGTCGCCTGTCCTAAGCCTGGCCTTGTGTGTGATGTTTGAGAGTAAGGGGGTGCTACGCCCATTTTCCTACAGGACCCCCACAGCGTTTTGCGGCGCTCTGTCCTCACGTGTATTCCACAGAACAAGGGAAAGGACGTTCCGTAGTTGAGAGATTCATAAAAGCCAAAGGCTCGTGCTGGGGGTTTCTAGGTAGTAAATAAACCCGGGGCCTTTGAAACGGTCTTAGTCACGCTTTGTCCCAGGATACACGTGCTGGGTGAGGCTGGGTCTGTAGCAGCTGGAGGTGTTCAGTGAGACCCTTAGGTTGAGCTAAGGGAGCTCTGGCCTAAGCAAGCTGCAGCTCCGCCTGCTGTTTATAGCAGTGAGGTCCCGCGCTCTTGCCAGGAGCTGTAGGCTGAGTCTGCAGAGCAGATTGGTTGGCTGGGGCCGGGGGAGTCACGTGACCAGGTACAGGATCTGGGCTCCCCCTTCCCCCCTTCACCAGGCACCCAGGTGGACGCTGGACAGGTTACTTAGCCCTCCTGTGTTTCAGTTTTCTTTCCTGTAAAATGAGGACGTCAGCAATACCTTCTTCACAGAGCTGTTAGGATTAAGAGCAAAAACATGCAGAGAGGACTTGGCACAGCGCCTGCTCCTCGTGATGTGCCCGCTGTTGTAATTTACCGGGACATCCATCACCACACCGTCCAGGGCGCACTTACTCAAAGGGGCATCCGATGACACTTCAGCATTTTGTACACGCGAGAACTTTTAACACGGCGTTCAGCTTAAGGTGTAATTACACGCCGCCTGAAGAGTGGGAATGTTTATTGCAAAACGTCTGTAGACTAAGGAACCCGGGAAGGCGAGCTTTGACGACAGCTTTGTGTTGTTCCGTTTTTGTGTGTGACGTGTACAGCATGGCCATCATCTACGGCGTGTTCTCTGCCTCCAACCTGATCACGCCGTCCGTGGTCACCATCGTGGGACCTCAGCTCTCCATGTTCGCTAGCGGTTTGTTTTACAGGTGAGTCGGGTGCTTTCCTTCCGCATTTTCCCGAGAACACACCTTCGGCGTCTCCCAGGCACATGGCGAACCTGTAACAGGAACCATCGACGTGGATTGAATAGAGTAGATGAAGCCGATGCTTTAGGGAGTGGGCCGAGGGATACCGTTGTTTTAATGTGTGTGGTCCTGTGGAGCCTTGCTTTTTTTTACTCTCAAGGAGACTAGCATTCAAACATCTCTTTCCACGGGAGTTGAAAAGAATTTCCCGTGAAATAGTCTTACTTGACATCAAGTTGATGAACAGGAATTCAAATGGAAGAACCAGACTTCCCTGTGGGCTGTGGAACCACAGACCTGTCGCGGGCTGAGCAGCTGGCAAAGACCAGCCACGCGCCATCGCTCCGTGTCTCATTTTACCCGTTTGAACTAGTAAACGGAGGAGTGAGGGGCCACCTCTGTCCCTTTTTATTGTTTTGTTTTCAACACCGGAGGAGCCCTTCACAGGTTGAATTTAATTTTCTATACTATGTTTTTATTGATGTCAGAGAGGAAAGGAGAGGGAGAAAGAGAGAGAAACATCAGTGATGGGAGAGAACCATGGGTCGGCTGCCCTCTGCACGCCCCCCACTGGGGATGGAGCCCGCAACCCTGGGCCTGCGCCCTGACCGGGCACCGGACCGCGACCTCCTGGTTCCGAGGTCGACACTGAGCCCCTGCGCCTCGCGTTTTACAGAGGACCCCCGGCACTGACTCCTGGAAGGCACAGGGCGCTCTGTGTCAGGTGTGGTGTGACGTAATCCGTTGACCTGTTATATTTTAGCATGTACATTGCCGTTTTTATCCAGCCTTTCACGTGGTCCTTCTACACAGCCTCTGTTCTCCTCGGCGTGGCAGCTGCTGGTGAGCATTTGGGGGTTTGTCTTCCTCGTGTCCCGGGGCTCACCTGCGAGTAGCGTTTGTGCGTTTAGGCCGTAAAGCTGCGTGAGTTCACACCCCCATAACCTTCTGGCTTGAACCTTAGTGCTGTGGACGGCCCAAGGGAACTGCCTGACCATCAATTCCGACGAGCACACGATTGGGAGGAACAGCGGCATCTTCTGGGCGCTCTTACAGTCCAGGTAACGGCGCTCTTACAGTCCAATTCCACGCCACATGGTTTTAGGCCTTTGTTGTGTCGAAAACGCAGATGTCCCCATGTTGTACGACTTAAGTTCCTAGCTGCACACAGGGGGGAAAATTTCATAGAATTACTTCAAACGCATGGACCGGCCTCAAATGCACTGGAAGTTTCAGTTAGTGAATAGAAACTGATGTGAACCCTAATATGTTCAGAAATTGCTGTCCTTCAGGGACTGTGGGGATCTTAACTTTAACGATCCTCATGCGATAACACACGATGAGAAAGCAGGCTGAAAAGTTCAGTAACTGATCCGATTTAAACCGTCATTGTCTGGACACCAAAGGCCACGTCCTTCCGACCCTGTAGACAGTCACATGCCTGAATGTGAGTCAGGATCTCTTGAAGGCGCTGCTGAGTCAGGTGCCAGCCGTGGAGCGGGGCCCAGCTCCATCTGGGTCAGCTGCATCTTCCAGAGTCAGGGAGGGGCGGACACTTCCCGATGACCTGGGGCAGGTAGAGACTTTTAAAATCATGTGCGCTCTCTGATTCCTCTCTTTAACAAGTAATGGGAACGTGGTTTAAAAGGCTGGAAATAGGAAAATAATTTCCCAACATTCTTTCTTTCCTTTTTTTTCCCCCCAGCTTGTTCTTTGGAAACCTCTACATATATTTTGCTTGGCAAGGCAAAACTCAGATATCAGGTTTGTTTCACTCCGTTTGCTTTATTCAGGGATGTGCAAAATGTAATGGCAGTTTCACAAAATTGCCCAGGGTTGCTGTGTTCAAAATTGTTCTGATGGACCTTGGTACCTAAGGCCTCTCAGATTTTAGCTTTTAGTGACTTTTTTCCTTGGATTATATTATTGCGCTGGAATTATAGCTCATGGCTGCAAGTGGCATCTGCAGGTGTGGGAGGGGTTATGCTGTAAATGACCATATGAGTCAATTGTCAGACTTTTGAATTCTTTTTTTTTTTTTTGTAACATATATTTTATTGATTTTTCACAGAGAGGAAGGGAGAGGGATAGAGAGTTAGAAACATCGATGAGAGAGAAACATCGATCAGCTGCCTCCTGCACACTCCCTGCTGGGGATGTGCCCGCAACCAAGGTCCATGCCCTCGACCGGAATCGAACCCGGGACCCTTCAGTCCACAGGCCAACGCTCCATCCACTGAGCCAAACCGGTCAGGGCAGACTTTTGATTTCTTAATTGTTTTGTAGCTTCTTTGATTCAAAGGATATGATTAAGTTCTTGTACTTTTTTTTTTTTTTGCTTATTAGTATTTCTGTAACTGAAAAAGCAAAGGCGGGGATACCCTGTTTTACTGATGCAGTGAAGTACAAGTTGAAAGGAAGTGTCTCGATGGTTAGGAACAGGCCTGAGACGTCTGCTTTCTTCTCCTTTCCCCCAGGGAGTGACCGGAGGACAGTGTTCATCGCCCTGACGGTGATCAGCCTGCTGGGGACCGTTCTCTTTTTCCTCATTCGGAAGCCAGAATCCGAGAACATCCTGGGAGAGGATGAGTTTTCCGACGACCAGGACCTGGAAGTCAGCGAGTAAGACGTCAGACGCGTGCCTCTCCGCTTGGAAATAGATTTTGAGTAGATCTAGTCCGGAGGTTACCAGCCTTGTTATAGCCCCACTGATACCCGGTACGGGCAGGCAGGAGGGGAGGGTTTAAAGCAAGTACCGGGAGGGAGGAGGGCTCAGGTGGGAGGTCGCTTGCCCCACCCTATGCCTATAGGACCTGGGGCTGACTTCAGAATTCTTGTACTAGACATGGCCCACGTTTTTATTTTATTTTTTCTAAATATATTTTATTGATTTTAGAGAGGACGGGAGAGAGAGGAACATCAGTGGTGAGAGGGAATCATTGTTTGGCTGCCTCCTGCACGCCCCCTTCTGGGGATGGAGCCGCAACTCAGGAACGTGCCCTTGGCCAGAATCGAACCTGGGACCCTTCAGTCGCTGGCTGACACCAGCCATTGAGCCAAACCAGCGAGGGCTGGCCCACATTTTTCATCAATCGGTTATACTGCACCCAACCGTGAACCCAGATGGCGGGAGGTGTTGCTTTTGAAGCGTTTGGACGCTGAGGAACTTACTCTGTACACGGGAGGAGTGGCGGGAAGTTGCGTCGCACACATTGTTCTCACGGGGTGAGAACAGCGGGCTGAGCCGTCACATCTGAGAAACACGCGTGACTGTGCTCAGCGCATCGCGCATGAAAGAATTCTGTTCCTGCTCAATACCACACAGAGCCGCCGGGCCAGCTGCGGGAACGGGAGCACCCAGGCCGCTGGGTCCTGTCCCTTCCGAGCTTCAGTGACACGTTTTGTTTTCTTTTTCTCTTCCCAGATCTTCCCGGAGCAACCTGACCAAGGCGGCAGATGCGTTCAGTAAGTGTTTTCTGTGACTGAAGTGCGAGAGCTGACTTGAGGAACCGCGTGCGCACGTGCCTCTCCCTTTCCCGTGGGAACTGGGGGTGGCGGTACCCCAGTGTTTCCACGCTTCAGGGCCTGCCGCTCTGAGGGCACGAGTCTTCTCCGTAAACACCTCTGGGACGGGGGATGTGAAGGATGGCGGTGTTCCCACACCCTCACCCGAGCGTGGGTGCGGGGGGGCGCGGCAGGGAACCCTGGTGTGGGGGTTTACGGGAGAAAGTGAGGACACGGGCCATCTCTCCAGGCACCCCTCACCTCTCCGCGGGGCCGGAGCGCAGGGGACCGAGGGCTTCGTAAGACAGTCGCTCGCATCTGTTGGGGCTCTTCCTGGCTAACCCTCCTTCTTGTGTTTCATTTTATTCTCACAATCCCAAGGGCCATACAACATGTATGAAATAACCTGTAGATATGACCTGTCCTTGTCTCCATTTAATAGGCAACGGAGGGTCTCGCGCTCCATTCCTGGTCAAGGGCACTCGCCTGCATTGCAGGTTTTGATCCCCGGCCCGGTCAGGGCGTGTGGGAGGCCACCAGTCGGTGTGTTTCTCTCACGTTGATGTATCCCTCTCTCCCTTTCTCCTACTCACTGTCCCTTAAGAAAAAAACCCTCAGGGAGGACCAACAACAGAAATACAGTCTTTAGAAATGTATTTTCCATTGCAAATGTTAACTCACTTGAGCAGCACGAAAACAGGCATTAAAGGGAGTATAAGCAAGTGCGGCTGGGAAAGTGAGGTCAGCGGCGCGTGGTCAGCGAGGCCGGTGATGCCCCACTGAGTCAGCCTTGAAGCTGCTCCTTCGGGAAGGGAGCGCTTCGCCAGCTGTTCGCCCCTTAATAGCTTAACCTTTAAACACAACTGTTAGAATGTCCTGTTGTTTGTTTGATTCCGTTTTCTCCACATTTTTTTTTTAATTAGAGCTGAAGAACGCATGGGAGAAACGGGACTCTAGAATATGTTCGAGCCATTGAGATGAGCATTTTATTTATAGAGGAAATAGTTCATACCTTACGCTTTTTGTTGTTGTTCGTCCTCACTCGATGTTTTTTGCATTGATTTTTCAGAGAGAGTGGAAGGGAGAGGGGGAGACAGAGAGAGAAACATGTGAAAAAGACACATTGATTGGTTGCCTCCCCCGGCACGTGCCTGACTGGGGCCAGGGATGGAGCCTGCAAACGAGGTATGTGCCCTCGACTGGAATAGAACCCGAAACCCTTCAGTCCCAGGGCTGGCGCTCTAATCACTGAGCAACCGGCCAGGGCCAGCCCTTAAGCATTTTAGTCTGAAATGTGGATCACCGAACTCTGTCCCAGTGTATTTGTCTGCTGGCATTATTGACCAAGGGGTGTTGCGGTGAACACATGTTTAGAATAGTTGTTCGATTAGTTGAAATTAAGTACCATGTTCTTTTTTTTACAGAAAAGTCTCTTAAATTGTGTGTCACCAAGGAGATGCTCCTCCTCAGCATTACAACTGCCTACACAGGCGAGTATCGTCAGGGACTGAGCCCTTGGTTTTGGTTTGTTCTCTGTTGCTGCCTAGTGACAGCCCCCACCATGCACTGTTTCTCTCCGTCCTGCACGCGGTGGGCTCAGCGGTGGGTGCTCTTAGAGGGCAGCCGGGCTAGAACATGCAGGATGGTTGCACTTGCTTTCGGAAGGGTCACATCCAGGTGTGCCTGGCTAGCTGCCGGACCTCCCACGTGACCCCCTCCTCCGCTCCCTGCAGGATGTCAGACTTCTTAGTGGCACGGGCTCCAAAAGGGGCAGAAGGAGAAAGGACCAGACCCTGAAGCTAGCCTGGCACCTGCCAGCGTCGCCTCCACGGCACACAGGGCCAGCCCACGTGCAGTGTGGACGGTTCTACACGTGGGCTTGTGTTCAGGGGCACGGGTCATCCCAACCAGTGAGTGTAGGGCAAAGTGGACACCATAGAAAACAACAGAGTAAACCTTTGTGGTTTTGTATGGATTAAGGTCATTTCTTTTTTTTGATACGATTTTTTTATTGAATACAGGGAGAGGGAGAGAAACATCAGTGATGAGAGAGAATCATTGATCAGCTGCCTCCTGCACACCCCACACTGGGGATCAAACCCACAACCCGGGCAGGTGCCCTGACTGGGAATCTAGCTGTGATCTGGTTTGTAGGTCAGTGCTCAACCCCTGAGCCTCCCCCGCTGGCCATTAAGAGAATTTCTAAGGAAAAGGATGAGTCTGGCGGCTGCTGGTCACGTGACGTGTAATGGGTCGAGTGCTCTTGTGTCTTAAGAATGACAGGAAACTCGTTTCCTCTTAAAAGGCCTGGAATGCGCCAGTTGGTACTTTTGCCCTGACCTGCCTCATGGGTGTAAATGTCCTTTTAGGAGAAAAAGTAAACATCTTTGAAATTCAGTGCAGGTTTGTATCTTCGAGGAATCAGGTCTTTGGCTGACCTGCCCTAATGTTTACCCTTTTCAGTTTCTTGAGGAAAAGGGGTCTAATTAAAATGTTGTTGTGCTACTGGTCTTCCAAATGTACCTTCTGGTCCCTGGGGAAGCTGGTGCATTGCGTGTGAGCTCTGTCCTCTGCCCGCCCCTGTGTACACACTTAGTGACCGTTTTGAACATAAGCACGTCTTTGCTCCCCCGAGTTGTATAGTTTTATCTGAAATGTGTGCCATCTGCCGTCGTGGGGCCAGTTCCGTTTCCCATGAACGCACTCTCTGCTCGGGAGTGATGTTTCAGGTGAACGAGTGTTTGTTGCTTGTGTGCGTTCGGTATATACATGGCTCAGGTACTCGTAGGCACAGAGGGGAATTGGGGAGGGGCAGGTGTGAGTGTCTAACTGAACCCCGATTGCTCCGGAAGGTCTGGAATTGACGTTCTTCTCTGGGGTGTATGGGACCTGCATCGGTGCCGTCAATAAGTTCGGAGCAGAAGAGAAGAGCCTCATCGGGCTTTCTGGCATTTTCATCGGCATCGGGGAAATCCTCGGTCAGTTGGGGGCAAAAGTTTTGCATGAAATCTGTTAAATTGTAGTTGAAATTTTAAGTGTACTTTACCTCTCTGATCTTGAATTTCTATTTCCTTGTTTATTTTTCCCCGAATGGGCAGGTCTTTGTTTATTATTGTTGTTATCATCACTGTTGTAAGGTAACTAAGTTACGAGACATTTGCTAAATAATTCAGAGACAAAACCAGGCTCTCTGGAGATGCTCAGGCGAGGTATCTGGAAATCCCCGACTTTCTTGTTCTCTGTCTGACGCCCGCTGGGGTCCAAATCCCCCCGGTCCTGACACTCCCAGGGTCAAGGACGTCTGCCCTGACCTCAGACCCAGGAGGAAGCCCTGGTCCCAGTCTTCCCACACTTTCTCACTGGATTTCATTTCTTTCTTTCTTTTTTTCCGATCAATATTTTGATTTAACCTGATCTTGGGTCATTCTGGTCTCGGTTTCATTGACTTTATAGGTGGGAGCCTCTTCGGCCTCCTGAGCAAGAGTAATCGTTTCGGGAGAAACCCGGTTGTGCTGCTGGGCACCCTGGTGCACTTCGTAGCTTTTTACTTAATATTCCTCAACCTGCCCGGGGACGCCCCGATCGCTCCCCTCGAGGGGACGGACAGCAGCGCTTACATCCAATCCAGGTGAGGGACCTGCTTTCCTAGTAGTCGGGAGGGCGGGAGGTGACAGGTGGGAGTTCTTCGAAGTGGGGAGGTAACCTTCTCTGGAAGCCCGGTGCTCTGTAACGTGTTTATGGAGGCAGCAGGAGTTTAGGTGGAAATCCAGAGAGAACCCAGTTATTTTCGTAGTTGGTGCTAATCTTCTCGATCTGTGAGGAAGCAGCCGGTGTGAGTGTTTTACCTCTGCTTTTTCGAGCAGTGAAATCGCTGCAAATGAGGGCCTGGGGGAAGCACAGCGAGGAGCAGGGACAGCCGTCCAGCTGGGCAGGTGGCCGGTCCTTGACCGACGTTTGTGTCCAGAGCCGCAGCCTCAGGGCGGTCCTGCCCCAAACAGTGTTGCTTCCAAACACGTGGCAGCCCAGGGTGTGCTAGTCTGTGAACACGAGTGCACTTGGGCATAAGTTCTTCCTTTGAAAACGCCAACACTTACTCTTGTTTCACAGGGTTTGACACTCGGGAGGGAAGATGCCTTTGTGGGTGGGCTGCTTTCACCTTTGAGGGGCTCGAGCAGGTAGTGTCAACACTCGTTCTGAGTTAATTCCTCTTTTACTCAGCAAAGAAGTGGCCATCCTCTGCAGCTTCCTGCTGGGCCTGGGAGACAGCTGCTTCAACACGCAGCTGCTCAGCATGCTGGGCTTTCTCTACTCGGAGGACAGCGCCCCCGCCTTCGCCATCTTTAAGTTTGTCCAGGTACCGTGTCTGCAGCCTTTGTTCCAGTGCTTGAACTGTTTTCTTTTCCTTTTTTTTTTTTTTTTTAACGTATTTTTATTGATTTCAGAGAGAAAGGGAGCGGGAGAGAAATAGAAACATCAGTGGTGAGAATCACTGATCGGCTGCTTCCTGCACGCCCCCTACTGGGGGTCCAGCCGGAAACCCCGCATGTGCCCCGACCGGGAATTAAACCGTGACCTCCCGGTTCATATGTCTAAGCTCAGTCACCGAGCCACGCTGGCTGGGCTAACTTTCTTACAATGTTTCTCTAACGAGCAGTGGGGGCATCCTCTAACGGGGGTTGTGATCAGAATTAGGGAGCAGTGCAGAGTGTGACCCTCCTGCCCCCACTTATGTGAGAGAGTCCCTTCTGGTCTCTAATTCAGGTGAGAGCCTTGCTTAGACACCTGGATTCACTCGCAGTGTAGACAGTTCCGCTCTGCGTGCACGTTATTACTCCAGTTCCCTGCAGATTGCTTTTTCAGCAGCAGAGACTGTGGCTCACTCGGTTACCCGCTCTGGACGGGAGTTTCTGGGGCCTGTTTGTGACGGGTGGGGCCCTGTCGAGACTCCTGCAGAGTTCTGCCAGTCACGGAAAGCCGTGGGCCTGCTCGTGGGAGGTGGGGGGTGGGCTCGCTGTGAACCTGGGCCACTGCCTACCCATTGTGACCTGTCTTCCTTCTTCCTAGTCCATCTGTGCAGCCGTGGCGTTTTTCTACAGTAATTACCTTCTCCTCCACTGGCAACTTCTGCTCATGGTGATCTTCGGGTTTTTCGGAACCGTGTCCTTCTTCGCTGTGGAGTGGGAAGCCGCCGCCATCGTGGCCCGGGGTTCTGACTACCGAAGTATCTGACCCAGGGAGGCCGTGCGAGGAGGGAGGCCGTGCGAGGAGGGAGGCCGTGCGAGGAGGGAGGCCGAGCCTCCGCAGCAGCGGGCACAGCCGCAGGACAGAGTGTTGGAAGGGCTCCCGTCACTCGCTCGGGCGCAGTGCTCAGGGCGGGAAAAGGAAAAGGCTCAGGCCGGCCAGGCCTGCGGCGTCGAAGTCCGAGTTCACAGACAGCCGCGCTCTGAAGCGGGCGGAATAAGGGAAGCTTGTTCTGTCGGTTAGAATTGTTTAAAGGTGTTGTTTTTCAATCCGTCTATTGCAAGTTCTTCATAATCATGTGGTGGAATGTAAACGTTTCCTCTCCCTCCTACTTCCTGGAAAGATCTGGCCTCGATTCAGAGTACTCGGCCATATGTCACGTGGAGACGCGCTGGGCCTTGAGGACGTGCCGTGCGTAGTAATGGGGAGCACATGCTGCCCCGCATGTGTCTCGGACGACATTTCAATAAATCGCAAGATGCTGACATGGAGTCTCATCTTCGAAAGGATTTTGCACTTTCTTTCCCTTCAGATGTCCTGTTTGATACGTTTCTTACCTCGCAGTTCATAGCAAGGAGTGCCTGGCGGCTGGCGCCCAGCTGGGCGGTGCCTCTTAGGTGAGCTTGTGTCCCTGACTGTTCTAGAAAAGCCCAGTGGGAGGCTTCCATGATTCAGGGTTTGTGTGCGTTGGCAGGGCCCACTTCCCTGCTTAGGAGTGAATGCGCATGGGGAGGACCTCTCCTTAACTCTTGGAGACCTCGGCTGGCCCTGGATTATCCAGTGGCCGGCAAGGAGGTGTCTGTGGCCATGCTGCCTGCTGTGCTTAGAGCCACATCCTGGGGAGGGCAGTTCCTTCCACGGGGTCTGTCTGATCGTGTTGGGCCTCGGGGACACTGGCTGCCAGCACGGGGATGTCAGTGTGGATGAGAAAGGGGCAAAGCTGGGGAGGCCCGCAGGGCGGCCTTCAGACTCAGGGATGCCCACGTTCCTAACCACACGCCGGTCAGGGCAGGCAGCCCCATCCCGGCCGGCAGCATCCTTGACGAGGTCAGCCTTGGAACCGCCTGTTGTCTTTGGCATCGGGGACACCATGCCTTTGGAGTGACAGCTGTGGTCCTTGTTTCCGGACCCCGGAAGGCACGCCCTCCGCACCAGCGCCTGAGCCAGGACCACGGCGTCGTCTCTTCCCCACAGACCGTCTCCATGCGCCGTGCGTGTTCCCGTTCGCGTCCGCAGCCCCCGAGGTGGAGGGAGGACGCGCCTCTCCCTTTCCCCGCTTTGCTTTCTCACCCCCGTAACCTGCCGCCAGTGGGCTGCATGGCGCCCTCCTTGTGTCTCCTCATTTGATTCTTCCTTTTTTAACGGAAATGCTTCGCGTTTAAGGTCTTGCCCTCCTTTGAGTCTAGCGTCTGAAGGAGGCTGTAGCGCTGCCGACTCGAGCATTTGCTCCGGCCGCTGAGCTTTCGCTTCCTGGCAGTGTCCTCACTTTGGTTCCAAACGCTCAATTTCCCTGCAGGTTGGACGTGCCTTCCGTCCACATCGTAATACTATCCCCGGCGCTGGATTCGCTGGGAAGCGCACGTCTGTGTCTGCACCTGCTGACGGCCACGCAAAGGCTCTTCCCGAGGCTGGGAAGCCCCCCGGGCAGGGAGGAGGGCGGCGGGCTGTGGGGATTAGGAACCTGGAGCCGTGACCTGTGAAGGGCACAGGGATCCAGCAAAACCGAGGGTCAGCAGCGCTGCCTCTGCAGCTGCCGGAGGAGCTGAGGGCGATGCTGGTCCCCGGTGTTCGATCACATCTGCCAGTGACGCCGAGAGTCGGACCAAAGGGAGACATTGTTCCAGAGAAAACGTCCAGGCCCCCAGATGGTGTCACTCCAGCTAATAGCCTGTGACCCCAAGCCCAGATTGCACACCTGCCCCAACTGCCTGTCAGCCTCTCCCGGAGCACAATCAGATGGCCTGGGAGTTTCCGCTCAGCACCAGTGAGTCAGTCATATGGGCCCTCTCTACACCCCCACAGGCAAGAGGCAATCTGCATGACAAAAACGGTGCCAGCCCCCAAAGACGCCCTGTTCTAAGAATTCTTTCCTTTTGCTAGTTACTCCCCGGCCCTACCCTCTGCCTGTAAAAACCTTCCATTTGTACGACCCCTCAACCCCTCAGAGCTCCTGGCTGTAGGATAGGATGCTGCCTGATGCACGAATCGCTTACAACCAATCAGAATTCAACCAATCAGTTTACTTGGTTGAATTTTGGTCTTGAACGGCCCCAATTCTGTGCGAACCAAGAAAGATGAAGAAGAAGCTGATCACTTGGAGAGACTTCAGAGCCACAAAAAGGCTCGTTTGAGCATTTCTCTTTTTTTAACTTCAATTCATAACCCTCTTTTCCCCTTCTCTTCCTCAGTTGTTTCACTGTGGATTCGTCAGTCTTCCTTGTTTATATTCCAAGCCCACTTGACTTTTCATTTTTTAACTAGAGACCCAGTGCACGAAATTCATGCACACGGAGGGGATGTGTCCCTCAGCTCAACTTGCACTCTGTCCAATCTGGGACTTCCCTTTCACAGTCCGGGACTGCTGGCTCCTAACCGCTTGCCTGCCTGCCTGCCTGCCTGATTGCTCCTAACCGCTTCCCTGCTGACCCCATCGCCTCCAACTGCCCTCCCCTGTTGGCCATCTTGTGGTGACATTGAGAGAGGGCATGAGGCCGCCTAGGCTTTTGTTATATAGGATTGGTTTACTTTGCTCTATTTTACATTTTAAGAGGATCTTGGGGATCATTGTCACAGGAAGGGAAAGCGAAGCCCTGGGCACAGAGGGGAGGCAGGTGTCTTTCTCTCTGTGTGCTCAGAGGCATTTAAATAAGGAGCACAGCATGTTCCCGTCGGTCGGCATCAGAGGGCTGGGTCAGTCCTCTGCACAGGATGATGCTGTGGCGGCCGGCTCTCCTGCAGGTGCTTGACCCACAGCTCCCTGTGAGCTCCATCCTGCGGGACACATCTGTTTTGGGTCCACCCCTTCCTTGGGACCGGATGTCATTGCCTTGGCAGCAGCAGACTCCTTTTAAAAAACATAAGTTTTTGCCCTGGCCGATTTGGCTCAGTGGATAGAGCATCGGCCTGGGGACTGAAGGGTCCTGGGTTCGATTCCGGTCAGGGGCATGTACCTTGGTTGCCGTCACATCCCCAGTGGAGGGTGTGCAGGAGGCAGCTGGTCGATGCTTCTCTCTCGTCAATGTTTCTAACTCTCTATCCCTCTCCCTTCCTTCTCTTTAAAAAGTCAATAAAATATATAATATATATGTTTTTATTTCGGAGAAGGGAGAAGGCTAGAGAAACTTCATTGATGAGAGAATCATTGATCAGTTGCCTTCTGCAGCCCATAACCAGGCATGTGCCCTGACCAGGAATTGAATCGTGACCTCCTGATTTATAGATGGACGCTCAACCGAAGTTGTAGGTTCGATTCCCGGTCAGAGTACACGCCTGTGTTGCTGGAGGCTTCATCCCAGGTAGGGGGCATGCAGGAGGCAGCCAATCCATGTTATGCTCTCACATCCATGTTTCTCTCCCTGTGCCTTCCTCTCTCTCAAAATCAATTTAAAAAATGTAAAAAGGAGGAGCTGTATTAGAGATACTTGCATGACTGCCTCTGATAGATGGTCCTAAACAAGTACTTCTCTGCCCTGTTTGTTAGAATGTTACAGGCAATGGAACTCCGCCCCAGGATGGATTCCCCGCAGTGGGGAGTGAGGACACTGTCCATTGGAACTGATGGACTTCGTGCTGGGCCAGTAAATACTTACCTGTGAACGCAGATGGGCCTTGTTTCACTATAGCCCTGAGGACGGGCTGCAGGCTGCTTTGCTCTCGCTGGCAGGTTAATCCCAGACTTGTAAACAGGCAGCGAATCCTGAGCCAAACCCAGAATAACCTGGGGAGCTGTGGGCATCAGCTCTGACTCATTACGCATGGATATTGGGATGAAGAGAGCGGAGGGGCCCTAGCCCATGTGGCTCAGTGGATAGAGCCTCCTTGCCCTGCAGCCTGAAGGGTCCCCAGTTCAATTCCGGTCAAGGGCCCAGGCCCAGGTTGTGGGCTCCATCCCCAGTGGGGGGCACACAGGAGGCAGCCCATCGATGATTCTCTGCCATCATTGATGCTTCTCTCTCCCCCTCTCCCTTCCTCTCTGAAATCAATAAAAATATATTTACTTTAAAAAAAAAAAGAGGGAGAGAGAGAGAGGAGGGCTCACACCCCAGGACAAGATGAGCAAGACTGGGGTCTGGCCAGGAAAGATAGGAGGGACCTACCCACTCACTCGGGGCAGCGCTGCAACCTCACCCCAACAGCCCCCTCGGGAGACACAAACCGTCACCCAAGTTGAGAGCCAAGTTGGAAAGACTGCAGAGGCTGAGGTGGGGGCGAGCCCCCTCCTGGTTCCGGGGGTCAGAGGCTCCCCTGACACAGGACAAGGCCTCGGGGTCTGTAACCGACTTTGCAGAGCCTTTGCAAGAGAGCACAGGCGTTAGGAGAGGGATTGGCACCCCATCTAAGGCTCAGCATGGGGTGCAGAGAAACGGGGAGGCGGCTCCGCCAGCTCAGAGCAGCCTTCTCCATGCTGGGCCCAGGTGCTCACTGGATTGTTGGGCTGGGTCAGGTTTTAGGCTCGTGGAGTCTTTCCCTTGGGTCTGGCCCAGAAGTGAGCGCCCAGCACGCAGGCGGGAGGTTTGGCTGAAGGGCGGGTAGACTGGGAGGCCAGGCCGGGGCCATTGGGAAGCATCCAGTGGGGAGTCCACGGGGGACGTCGGGGGACGTCGCCCAGTGCTTCTGGGCTTAGCTGGGGGCGAGGTGGCCACAGGCCCCGCATCTGCTGGCTCAGCCTCGTCAGTCCCTCTCTCCAGAATTACGCTCTTCTGTGCAGATTTTTTTTTTTTTTTTTGCCACTTGTCTCTCTGTGTTATTGGAAGCTGCAAGGTGTCTGCAGTAAAGCCAATTGAAACCCAGTGGAGCCTGCGTAGAGGAACACTTACGCTTGCTTGCGAATGGGAAAAGGATAGAGCTGCCCAGGAGGGCCAGTGTCCCTGGGGGTGAAGAGACGAAAATGACCTCTGGGCCTGCAGAGTGAATTTCATTTTATGCAAAGTAAGATGGGGGGAGGGGAGGCTGGCTGGTGTGCTAAGTGGTTAGAGTACCCCCCCTCCCTCCCTCCTGTCCACTCTCCCTGAAAAGCAATGGGAGAATATCCCCAGGTGAGGATTAACACAGAAAAGACAAGTGGGGAAGGTTTCCGCAGATTATGCATCAGCCCCCGGTGTGTCCTTTCAGGGTCACAGGCTCCACGGGTTCATCTCCACTGAGTGGTCGGTCAGTGGCAGGTCCAGGCTCCTTAGCCATCGCAGCTGGTCCTGGCCGAGGCCTAGATGCTAGCTGTAGGGAGCTGACCACCCGGAGCCTCTCCTGCCCCCAGATCCCCCCATCCCACCCCTTATCACTGAGCGGCAGCGGGTCCCTGCCCGCAGAGCACAGCAGTTTCCCTAATTATAACTGAGCCGCGGCAGGCCTTCCCCCTAATCAGCTTAATGCAGACACACACTCCCCGGCTCCCTGGTGTCTGCCGTGCTTTCTGCTGCTGGGGTGAGGCTTTATTTCTCTTAAAAATATATTTTTTAAATTGATTGATGAGAGGGAGAAAGATCAGTTTGTTGTTCCACTTATTTATGCATTTCTTGGTGGTTTCTTTTTTTTTAATCCTCACCCAAGGATAATTTTTCCATTGATCTTTAGAGAGAGAGTGGAAGGGAGGGGGAGGGGGAGAAACATCGATGTGGGTGCTTCCCCCTGTGCCCCGCCTGGGGCTGCAGATTGAACCTGCAACCGAGGTACGTGATCTTTTTTTTTTTTTTAAATGTAATTTTATTGGTTTCAGAGAGGAAGGGAGAGGAAGATAGAAACATCAATGATGAGGGAGAATCACTGATCGGCTGCCTCCTTCACGCCTCCTACTGGGGACTGAGCCCACAACCCAGGCACGCGCCCTGCCCGGGAATTGAACTGTGACCTCCTGTTCATAGTCGGACGCTCCACCACTGAGCCACACTGGCCGGGCCAAGGTACATGATCTTGGCGGGGAATTAAACCTGAGACCCTTTGGTTTGTGGCTGACACTCTAACCAGGAATCCAAACTGGTCTGGGCTGTGGGTTGGTCCTTGTATGCGCCCTGACAGGGACCGAACCTGCAACCTTGGTGTATCCTGACGACGCTCTAGCCGACGGAGCTGCTGGCCAGGGCTCCGAGGGCACTTCTCTGAGTGGGCACCTGTCAGGGCTGAGTTGTGCCGCCTCCCAGGTTCACAGGTGGAAACCTTCACCCCTGACCTTCGCTCAGATGTGACCGTTTGGAGACAGGTCTTTGCTAAGGTGACCAGACGTCCCGCTTTTGGCGGGACAGTCCCGATTTTTAACAATTTGTCCCGCGTCCCGCGGCGTTTTAAAAAAGCCCCGATTTTTGGAAAAATGCACGACAAGCTAGGGAACGGCGGGAGAGCGGGGAGGGAAGATACGGTTTTCGGAGGCCAAGCGGTCCATGGTGTCCCCGCTTTTCCGACATTAGAATCTGGCCACCTTAGTCTTTGCGGAGGTAAGTACGCTGATACCAGGTCATGGGGGGTGGGGGAGGGTGGTAGGCCCGGACCCAGCGTGCCAGGCCAACCTGTAGGAGGAGGGAACAGGGACCCCGCAGACGCTGAGGACAACCATGCAATGTGGAGGGCTCACCCACCGAGGGGCAAGGCCTCAGAAGGCACCAGCCCTGCCCACACCTGGGCCTCGGACTTCCAGCCTCCGGCCGAGAAAGCGGGTTTCTGCGGCTCCAGCGCCGCCTGCCCACGGGCCTTTGCTCGGCAGCCCTGGGAGGTCCTCCCGGCGCCTATGGTGGGGAGACGGCAGGTGCCAGTTCCCAGGAGCAGGCGGGCCCCCCTTCACTCCAGCCAAGGAGCTGACCCGCCTGTGGCCTGTGGGCCAAGTGGAGATGGGCCTTCGCCAGCCTTAAGGTACAGGAGCCGCAGGGGGCAGCTGGGCTTGTCTGTGCGTCTGCGGGTCTCCAGCTGGTGTGTGTACAGGCAGGAAAGACCCCTCAGGGTCAGCACTGGGGCTGAACCCCCCCTTTCCCCCCCGGGGCACGCAGCATGCAGCACACCCCTCCTCAGCAGCAGCAGCAGCAGCAGCAGCAAGCGCCACTGGCCAGCTTGCAGGTGAGCACCCACAGAGCTCGGCCTGTGTTCACCCGTCACCACCTCCACAATCAAGACGCAGGGCCCTTTCCAGCCGAACTCAGTGTAACTGGCCGACAACACGGCCATGTCCTTAGAGTGCCTCGCGGTGATGTGGTGTGTGCGCCGTGAAAGGCTCCCCCCACCCTACCGACCACATCCCTCGCCTCAGCCACTTCTCCGCCTGCGAACGCCCCTCGTCCAGTCCGCTCTCCTCTAGTTTCACCCGCACACACCCCACCCCCAGAGGTGGGAGAGACGGTGCTGCCCGCGTCTCACGGTGAGGGACCTGATTCCTGTTGCGACTGGGTGTTTGCACCTTCTACCAACCGCTCCCTGCTTTCCCTGCCCCCTGCCCTTGGCAGTTACCTTTCTACTCAAGTTTCTATGAGTTTGACTTTATCTTTTTTTAAATATATCTTTTATTGATTACAGAGAGGAATGGAGAGGGAGAGAGAAAGAAACATCAGTGATGAGAGGGATCATTGGTTGGCTGCCTCCTACACGCCTCCCACTGGGGATCAAGCCCGTAACCCAGGCATGTGCCATGTCAGAGAAATGAACCATGACCTCCTGGTTCTTGAGTCAATGATCAACCACTGAGCCACGCCTATGGGTTCAACTTTAGATCCTTCACAGACGGGGCACCATGGAGGACTTGTCTTTCTCTGCCTGGCATACTCACTTGGCATAATGCCCTCCAGTCTCGTCTGGCCCAGGAGCAGGCCAGGATTCTCCAGGATTCCCCCCAGGTTCCTGGACAGTTACACAAACACCTTCTGCTCCAGGAAGTGGGGGAGCAAGCAGGTGCAGTTCTGGGCGCATCCCCTCCCCCCCCCGTCCCCCCTGGAGGTGGGAGGGACAGGCGAGGGGATGGAGTTCCGTAGGAGAGTTCGTGCAGAGGTGACACATCCCTGGAGGCGTCCCCTTTCCCTCGGTGGCACCAAGCCGAGCCGCCTGCTGCTTTTGCTGATGTTCCTGAACGAGACCCAATTCATTATCCTCCTAAAAATTGATTTGAAAAGAGAGTTCTCAGCTCAGCACTGCTGAGACCCGGGATGACGGATGGCTGTATTAACAGGCTGCCACTGTATTTTATCAAATTAGACCAGCGGCCAGGGCCACTTCGTTAAGATTCCTCCCCCTCAGTCGGAGAGAAGATGAGGAGAGAAAGGGCTGGTAACTGTATTCTATGGGGAAGGGTTTTGTTGTTTTTTTTAAATCTTTATTGTTGAAAGTATTGCATCCATCCCCCTTTCCCCACACTGACCCCTTCTGGCCTGCACCTGCCCTAGCGGGTAAGTGTTATTTTTTTATTTATTAAACTAGGGGCCTGGTGCACAAAAATTTGTGCACTTAGGAGGTCCCTCAGCCTGGCCTGTGCCCTCTCGCAGTCTGAGACCCCTCGAGGGATGTCCACCTGCTGGTGTGCCTGGCCAGCCTGGGTGAGGGACTGATGGCTGTTTGCAGGCTGCTCACAGTCCCTTCAGGTTTTGGGTCCCTACTGGGGTACCTGGCCAGCCTGGGTGCCCACAGCTCCCATTGACCCAACGTTCCAGCAAGGCTGGCTGGAGGCAGGTTTCTGGAGTTTATTTTTTATAATTGAAACACTGTTGCTTTAAGCCGAGGCCTAGGCAGGTAATGAAGCCTCCTGTTTGCTTCAGCTCAGTGGCTTCTATAATTGAAACAATGTTGCCATGAGCAGAGAGAGGCCCAGCCAGCCTAGGCAGGCAGTTTACTCCTGCTGCAACGGAAGTCTCCTATTTAGCTCCATGACTGTCGGCCTCCCTCTTGGCTGGGTCAATTTGCATACAGCCACTCTGATTGGATCATGGGCGTGGCTTAGGTGTCCCCAGAGAAACAGTCAATTTCAATATTACTCTTTTATTAGATTAGATATATTCTTACTGACTTCAGAGAGGAAGGGAGAGGGAGAGGGAGAAACATCAATGATGAGAGAGAATCATGGATCGGCTGCCTCCCGCACACCCCACACTGGAGAACGAGCCCACAACCTGGGCATGTGCCCCAACTGAAAATCGAACCCTGACCTCCTGGTGCATACGTGGATGATCAACCCTGAGCCACTGTGGCTGGGCTACCGAGGAAAGTCTTAAATGCCCGAAATCACACACTAGAGGCCCTGCAGGGGGCGTAGCGGGTCACAGTCCAGAATAAGGCCCATCTTCATGCTGGGAACCCTGGGGCCGCCCCCGTTCTCTGCCTCTTAAGCACTGTCTCTCCTTTAAGCCTCTGCCAGTCAGCAAAGCAGCACTTATTCAGCACCTGATGCACGGGGCGCCCTGGGTGCTGTGTGTGCAAATCCGCAAGAGCACAGAGCAATGGGGGGAAGAGGGGGCCATGCTCAGAAGCAGGGTCTGGGTTCAAACCTACCCTCCTCTGTACTGACAAATACCCACGGGCAAGTGTCTTCATTGTTGAGACAGAATTCAAATAAAGTTTGCCCCTTTCCAGTGTACAATCCAGCGGGTTTTTGTTTTTTTGAGAAGATATATTTTTTAAAAATAAATTTTATTGATTTTTTTTTTTTTTTACAGAGGGGAAGGGAGAGGGTTAAAGAGTTAGAAAAACTGATGAGAGAGACATCAGTCAGCTGCCTCCTGCACACCCCCTACTGGGGATGTGCCTGAAACCGAGGTACATGCCCTTGAGCGGAATCGAACCTGAGACCCTATAGTCCAAAGGCTGATGCTCTATCCACTGAGCCAAACCAGTCAGGGCTGTTTGTGGGATTTTTTAGAAAATACTTTTTATCACCCTGACTGGTTTGGCTCAGTGGATAGAGTGTTGGCCTGCAGACTCAAAGGTCCTAGGTTCGATTCCTGTCAAGGGCATGTATCTTGGTTGAGGACGCAACCCTGATGGGGGAGTGTGCAGGAGGCAGTTGATCGATGTTTCTCTCTCATCGATGTTTCTAACTCTCCCTCTCCCTTCCTCTCTGTAAAAAATCAATAAAATATAGTTTAAAATATTTTTTATTGATTTCAGAGAGGAAGGGAGAGAGATACATCAATGATGAAAGAGAATCATTGATCAGCTGCCTCCTGCACGCCCTCTACTGGGGGGGATCGAGGCTGCAACCCAGGCATGTGCCCTTGGTCAGAATCGAACCTGGGAGCCTTCAGTCCCCAGGCCAACGCTCTATCCACGGAGCAAAACCAGCCAGGGCCAATCTAGTGGTTTCTAGAATATTCATAAGCTTGTGCAAACATCCCCATTATCCCATCCTAGACATTTTCATCAGCCCAGAAAGAAGCCCCATTCCTGAGAGCAGCCACTCCCCACTCCACTCCCCAGCCCCTGGCAGCCGCCAGTCCATTTCCTGTCTGTATGGAGCTGTCCATTCTGGACATTTGTTAGAAATGAGGTCAGCTGGCTGAGTGATTGAGCGTTGACCTATGAACTAGGAGGTCACAGTTTGATTTCTCGTCCAGGGCACATGCCCAGGTTGTGAGCTCGATCCCTAGTGGGGGGCATGCAAGAGGCAGCCAATCTATGATTCTCTCTCATCATTGATGTTTCTCTCTCTCCCTTACTCTCTGAAATCCATAAAAACATTAAAAAAAAAAAAGTTGCACCCTAGCTAGTTTGGCTGAGTGGATAGAGCGTCATGACACCTGCGGACTGAAGGGTCCTAGGTTCGATTCCGGTCAAGGGCACGTACCTCGGTTGCAGGCTCCTGGCCCTGGTCAGAGGAATGGGGAGGCCACCAATTGAAGTGTGTCTCTCACTTCGGTGTTTCTCTCCTTCCACTCTCTCTAAAAATCAATGGAAAAAATATCCTCGGGTGAGGATAAAAAAAAAATGTTGCCCGGCTAAAGCACATTGAATAAAGTAGTGAAGTAAACAAGGCAGCATGGACCCCCTGGTCACTCCCTGGCTCCTAGTAGGTGCTCAGTAAAGGGAACCTCCGGGTCTCGTTAAAGGCAGAGCAGGCCTGTGTCTCTGGTGCTGGGATGGGGTCCCCTGGGAGGGACCCTGTCGGTGCTGTCCTGCTTTCCCTGCCCACCCATGAACACACCCACACGCACACGCACACGCACGCACACGCGTACAGCAGCTAACGGCCCGCAGCTCGGGAAGGTACGGTGGCCGCGCTCCCGGCGCCCACACGCTGGCAGCAGGATGGCCTTCCGAGCTGCTCCGAGGGGAGGACTAGCCTAAAGCTGTGAGACAGACAGCATGAGGTGTGCCCGGCCAGAGGGCGCCCTCGGGCTCCCTGCACGGCTGGCGCCCGGCTCTGTGGGGGGCCGCTGGTTCTGCCCGCCCGCCGCCCGGGGGTGATCTGTGTGACGTGTCAGCAAAGACTGTTATGACATTATTAACGCTCTGCACGCCAGCAAAGGACGGTGGCCTGTTGCCTCGTGATGTGTGTCTGCTGCTGAGGTGACAGCGTACCCGGCTTCTTTCTTTCTTGCCTTTTCCCTCCCCAGAAGCAACCTTGCCACCTTTGGGAAGGTGGAGGCCGCAGCCAAGGCTCCCATGAGGGGAGACAGCGAGGGACAGGAGACCGCAGAGCGCACCCAGAGTGTTGACCTCCCCCCAGGGGCAGGGAGGTGTCTGTGTGGTGAAAGGGGTGTTGGAGGGGGGTGGGCTTCAGGAAAGCCAGGACTGGCTGGGTGGGTGGGGCTGGGAGACTCCGGCTCTGACCTCCTGACACCACGGGGGACCCGGGTGGCTGACTTGCCACTGGATTTTATTACTTGGCACAAAGTTTTAAAAAACAGAGCCTACATTTTAAAATCATGCGACTCCCCATGAGAAGCCTAGATTCCCGACTCTTGAAATAGTTGTGCCCACATTCACTAAAGGGTTCCAGGTTCGATTCCGGCCCAGGGCACATGCCTGGGTTGTGGGATCCATCTCCAGTAGGGGGCGTGCAGGAGGCAGCCAATCAATGATTCTCTCTCATTGTTGATGTTTCTATCTCCCTCTCCCTTCTCTGAAATCAATAAAAATGTAATACACACACATACACACACACACACTCTCGAGTGGCCCCAGTGCACAAAATTCGTGCACAGGCGGGGGGGGGGGTGTCCCTCAGTCCGGCCTGCACTCTCTCCAATCTGGACCCCTTGGGGGATGTCTGCCAGTTTAGGCCTGATCCCTATGATTGCCCCTAACTGCCTCATGGCTTTGTCCAGAAGGACATCTGGAAGGTCTCCCAGAATGTCTCCTGGTCTAATTAGCATATTACCCTTTTATTAGTAAAGATTTCTTTATTGATTTCAGAGAAGAAGAGAGAAGGAGAGAGAGATAGAAACATCAATGATGAGAGAGAATCATTGATCAGCTGCCTCCTGCATGCCCCCCCCCACCCCCGCCTCTCTGGGGATCGAGCCCACAACCCGGGCATGTGACCTGACCAGGAATCGAGCCATGACCTGCTGGTTCAGAGGTCGATGCTCAACCACTGAGCCACGCCGGCCCGGCTCACCTTGTGAGTTCTGGCTCCTGACGGAGGGAAGGCCACTTCTCAGACAACCCCCTGCTGATGGCTCTCCTTGGGGGAGACCTGTCTTCTCCCCTCCCCTTTGGCCTAAACTGCCAGACAACCAGGTGTGCACGTGCCCCCCTGCGTGTTCATGAGCGACGGACAACTGTACGGGCCGTTTCAGCCTGTGTAGAGTGGCTTGGGCCTTGACCCCCGGGGATGGGACGACTGTGTGGCAGATGCGGATGCCCAGGCACGAGGTCGATTCAGAGCCCCGCAGGGACCTGCCGCTACTGTCCGTCTTCCGCACCGAGGCCCCGTCATCGTCTCGACCAGCGCCAAATCGGTTCCCTCCTGGAGCAGCTCGCTGGTCCGCCAGCACCCATTCATCATCGCAGAGAGCGAGGCGATGAGATCATGGAACAGAGCCAGGTGGGGCCTGGGTGGAGGGGACCAGGGCCTGGTGGCGAGAGTAAAGCTTTCTCCTCCCCTAAGCCAGGCCGTAGGGTGCCTCCTGGACGGGAAAGGCCCTCAGGGTCATGCCTGAGCCTGGGGCTCCTCGCAGCGTGGGGCTTCCCAGTCTCCACATTTGAAGCAGCGGAGGGGTGGGTGGGAGGCGGGCACACAAGGGGCCCCGCGTTCCCAGTCGCTCCCATTTCCCAGCGGGGGAGCCCAGGACTCCCACACCCACCGTGGTTCCCGGAGGGTCTGCGGTTAGAACTTGGGCCCACACGGCCGCCCCGCTTCTGGAAGAGCTTGTGGTCACAGGCGAGTTTGAACTTGGATCAGGAAGCCAAGGGGAGGCGAGCAGTGTCTGACCAGAGAGGGCCAGAGGGTGCACGAAGGTTGCAGAGCAAAATCAGCGCGGTGTGCAGGGCGGGGTGGAAGCCACAGGGGACAGAGGCCGCGGCGGAGGGAGCCTGCGCCCGGGGTCCCGGGGCTGGCAGCGCCCGGTGCTTCCGACAGCGCGGGGCGGGGGGGCGTTAGGGTTCGGGGGGCGGTTAGGACGGGGCTGGGGGGAGACGGGGGGCTCGGTGGTCCCGGCCGCGGTCCTCGCGCCCCGCCCAGGCCGGGAGGGCGCGCTCTGGGCCTCCGCCGCGAGGTGGCGCCGACGCGCCGAGGAAGCGGGGCCGCGGGTGCCGAGCCGCCTCCGGGAAACAATGCGGCGCCTCCCCGCGTAGCGCGCGCGGGCCGGACGCGGACACCCGGGCGCACGGGCGGGCAGGGCGCCGTCGCCGAGAGCCATGGGCGCTGAGCGGCGCCGGGGCGGGGAGCGGCGCGGGCCCGGGGCGCGGGGGGCCGGGGGCCGCCCGTAGCCGGCGCCGAGGGCGCGGGCCCGGGATGAGGGCGCCCGCGGCGGGGAGCCCGTCTGCGCGCGGCGCCGTCCCGCCCAGCGAGCGAGCTCGAGCGGGCACCCGCGCGGCCGGCGGTCTGGGGGCGCGCCGCCTCCCGGCTCCCAAAATGTGAAGCGGGCGAGCGGACACGCACAGACGGCCCGGCCGGGCGCCCTCGCCGCCCCGGCAGCCGAGCTCCCCCGCGCCGCCCCCGGCCCCGGCCCCGCCCCGCTCGGACTCGGCTTCGCCCGCTGCGGGTTCGCGGCCCGGACGCGGCGGGACAGGCCCGGGACGGGGCGCGCGGCCTCGCCTGGCTCCTCGCTCCCCGCGCGGACTCTGAACGATGATCACAGTCAACCCCGAGGGCAAGATAATGGTCAGAAGATGCCTGGTCACCCTGAGACCGTTTCGGTAGAGTTCTCGGTGGCGCGGGGCGGGCTTTCCCCCGAGGACGCGGGGTAGCGGGGCGCGCGGGGCCGGGGCGCGCGGGGTCGGGGTGTGTGGGGCCAGTCCCCGCAGGGGTGCGTGCCGGTGGCAGAGGGGCGGTCTGTGCGTGCATCCCTGGAGGCGGCTGGTGGCGTTGGGCAAGGGAGGCGCTGGGGTTGGGGTTCCCGCGGGGAGGGGTGTGCAGTTCTGAGACGTGTCCCGGGTGGGTCTGGCTTGGAGGGGACTCGGGGGGCGAAGGTGAGGATGGAGCGGAGGGCACCGGGTGGTCGTCCTGGGCTCCCCTCCCATCCCCTTCCCTCGGGGTCCTGCCCCTCCCTACAGACGCCCCACCCTGGCATCAAAGTTCTTGGCCCTGCACCTCTCGGCCCTGGAGCCCTGGGTCCGAGATCCCCCTCCTCCTGGGTCCCCCTTCCCTCTCCCCTTCTCCAAGTGGAGTGCAGGCTGCCTCCATCAGGGGCCCTGAGACTGGAGTAAGGACCCTCTCCAATGGGATTCAACCCCCAATGCCTGCAGAGGAGAGGGGGGTCAAGGGGCCCGCACTCTGGCCTGGGCCCCTGGTGAGGGTTGGGCTCTGGGAGAGGCCGAGTTTGAGCCCCTCCCCTTGAGGCCTCCTGATGAGGAGACCTTGACTCCTGGGGCTCCTGCCTCCCCGCCATCCCAGACCTGTGTGCTGACTGAGGGTGGGCAGTATCCCCACTGTCTCTGGGGGTGGGGAGGACCATGAGGCTGGGGGACTCGGAGGGCGGGGTCTTGAGGGGCTAAGGGGAGACTCAGGAGCCCAGACACAGGTTTCCAAGGGAAGCGGGCACCTTGGGAAGGGGTCTTGCTCCTCAGGACACCCTCTGACCTCCAGCTGACCCGGGCTGTTGGGAGGGTCCTCACCCTGTCTCGCTTCCCCCTCCCCCTTCCCCGTCTGCCCTGCCCTCCAAGCTGCAGGACCCCGGCCCTGACCTGAGCTTGATGAGCTGGAGGAGCTGAAAGGGGATCTCTCCCCGCCAGGCCAGGCTGAGGAACCCCATCTCCCCGCTGCATCCCTGTGGGTCTTTGTGTCCCTTCAGATGGGGGGCAGCCTCCATGCAGTCCTCAAGGGCAGGCGGCACTGGCCTCAGGACTGGGGTCCGTCAGAGGGAGATGCAGGCGAGATGTATGGGCACTTCAGGTTCTGGGCTCAAGGCTAGACACCTGCTCAGGCCAGTCTTGGGCCCTGGCAGCTCAGGCTCCCAGCTCTGGGGCAGCCCCATGGCTGGGGAAGGGGAGGCGGGAGGGACGAGCACCTGGAGGGTCCAGTCCAGCCTTGCCCTCAGGCTGGGGGGACCTTCCTGGGTGCAGTCCCTCTGGCTGCTGGCCTGAGACCAGCCCACTCTTGTCTGGGGGATCCCAGGGCCTGGCCCCCCCGGGGCCTGAGGGTGGACAGTGAGGGAGCTGTGTCCCCTCAGCTTTTGGGTCCCGCCCCTTCTCTGATTTAGTCTGGAGCAGCTTCCTTTAAACATGGTTGAGAATCTTGTGGTGCTTTTATTTTCTTCGGCAATTATGTGTTTTCTTTAATGGGCAAGATTTTAATTAAATACTGCTCTGCCAGTTTCCAACAATGAAGATTAAAATGCATAATGCCCGTCTTGCACGGAGAGACAGACAAATGTGGAACTTGAGGAAGAGGTGGCGGTGAGAGGGCTGGAGGTCTCTGGGGTGATTGGGGGGGGCGCCCCCCATGGTGAGCATGGCTCCATGTGAGATGGGGTTCCTTAGCCTGACCTGGGGGTGGGGAAGGGATCCCCTTTCAGCTCTGTTGGTTCACCCAGTTCTTGGATCGATTTGAGGTCCCAGAGCAGCCCGGTCAGTGTGGCTCAATTCAGAAGGTCACGGTTCGATTTCCGGTTGGATGTCTCAGTTGCAGGCTCAATCCCCACTGGGGGGTGAGCAGGAAGCAGCTGATCAATGATTCTCTCCCATCATTGATTTTTCTCTCTTCCTCTCCCTTCCTCTCTGAAACCAATGAAAAAATTGGTTGGGGGACGGAAGCAGCGGGAGGGGGGGTAGGGTGGGGCTGGGGACCTGAAGGTGGCTCCCTGGTCCCTGGGCCGGCGTTGGTTCCTGACACGGGGAGTAGCCCGTCACTCGGTGGTGGAGCCGGAACAGCAGTTGTTGTCCGGCCAGCTCTCCTGACCTCTGTGACAGCACGTGCCCGCGTGACCCCCTCTGGCAGGTGTTCGCTCACACCGACCAGCCCTCGGCACTGGCTGACCACCGACCGCGTGCCTGCCTGGTGAAGATGCGGGTTAGGGAGAGTCTGGGCACAGAAGACGGCCACATGGCCCTGCCCTTCTAGAGCTTGCCATCCAGTAGTGCGAGGGGGGGGGGGGAGAAGGAGGGCAACCCCACCCCCTTGAATAGGATAAGGAGGTGGTCGCACACCCAGGACGGGCTGCTGCCCCCGGGCCTGTGCACAGGGCCAATTGGGCGGGCGGGACAGGCTCCGGGTGGGTTTCGCCTTGCCCTCTGGCCGGCCTCCGTGGGGCTGAGCCCGTCTACGCAAACGGTTCTCAAACTTCAGCGGGTCTCAGCGTTGCCGAGAGCTCAGAGAGCTCAGTGCTCCTCCCCCTCCCTCCCCCCTGCCCCCCCCAAGTGTCTGACTCAGTGACCCCGGCTGGGCTCAGGAACTTACGCCAGGCTGTGGCCGTGGCCTGGGCCACACTCAGAGGGCCTTTGCTGAGGAGGCCAGACCTCAGGCCTCGGGGTGCATCCTCGCCCTCAGGGCCCTGAGGCAGCTCCGCAGCTCCTGGTGGGGGAGCCATCTCCTCCTTGCGATGGGAGACCTGGCCGCGCAGGGCTCCTGCCCGTCCCCTCTCCCCTCCCGACCACCATCCCCTTTCACTGTCATGAGCCAGTGGGCGGGCCTCTCGGGAGGAGGGTGTGTTGTGCCCTGACCCCCTGTGCGCCCCGCAGGCTCTTCCTCCTGGGCATCGGCTTCTTCTCGCTCTGCTTCCTGATGACGTCCCTGGGAGGCCAGTTCTCCGCACGGCGCCCGGGGGACTCCCCGTTCACCATCCGCACAGAAGGTATCTCGCGGAGGAGGGTGTCGGGTTGGTGCGCGTGTTTGTGGGTGAGGACGGAGGCCTGTGAGCCAGCAGCGTGGGAGGCGGTGGGGTGGGGGTGGGGGTGCCCCAGGTCCTTGTTCCAGGCGTCCTGCCGCCTCTCACGGGGATGTGTGGGGGGAGAGGGGCCTCAGCCCGGGCCGCCTGGACCTGGTCCTGGCTGTGGTCACTCCGTTCCTGTCTCCTGGGCGCTCAGCCAGGGGAGGGTCTCTGAGCCTCACGGCCCAGCCCAGGCGTCGGCAAAGCTGCCTGTGTTGCTTCGTTAGTGGGAAGGGGAGAGGAGGGTCTGAGATCCGCACTCTCTATGCTTTGGGCCCCGCTGTGGCCAGAGCAGGGGGCTGAGGGCAGGCCTGTCAAGGCTCATGTGCCGGATCTCTGAGCACCTGGGCACAGTCGGGGTCTCACAGCTCTTGGCCTGTGTGCTGCCTGCAGGGAGGTGGGTGAGGGCCAGGCGTGGGCCTTGGGGGTGGGCGGGCCTGGCTAACACCCGGCTCCCCGGCTCCCCGTCGGCTAGCTGGGTGCCGCTGGAGGGGGAGAGCGATGCCGTGTCGGGTGGGGTGGGAGGGGCTCAGCGGCCTGTGGTGCTGGTGCGGTGGGTGGTGACCTGGCAGCCTCCTCCCAGGGCGGGTGCAGACAGTGCCCGTCTGGCTCAGTGAGGAGGAAAGAGGAACAGAGCCAGAGTGGAAACTGAGGCAAGGGGGCTTTCTCTGCCCCTCTGGGACGTCTCTCTTTGAAGTGCATCCTCTCAACACCCCCCACCCCCACCCCCCGGCTCAGCTGACTGGCTCCCCGGTCCTGTCATGGGGGGTTGTTCTGGGGGGCACTCGCTGTGCCGTCTGTGCCCCCGTCACACTCATCCCCTCGTTTTCACATCCACCTCTTTGAACCTGCTGAGGTCTGGCAGGAACGTCATGGGTGTCAGCCATCCCAGCGGGGGGTAGTGAGTTTATCCCACCTCCCGCACCCTCCCCGCCCCTCCCTCCCCCATAGGCGACAGGTGGGGTGACACGTCTGCTTCCCGGACCGACCCAGGAGCCTTCAGAGGACGTGCAAAGGGCCCAGCGCGGCCCTGCACCAGCTCCGTGAACGTCGGGCGGTGCTGAGTGTGAGGTGGGACAGTGCGTCGAGGGTCCGGGGAGGTGGGGGTTTCTACGTAGGAGATGCCAGGGTCCAGGCGGAAGGCCCTGAGGGGGGCGCGTGGGGGGGACACTGGAGGTCACCTCATCCGCCCCCAGAAGGGCCCTCATGCCTCCTCCCACTCACCCCCCCAGGACCCTCCCGCTGTTGACAGGTTCTCTGGTCCTGGGAGAATGTGACAGACACCTCATCCCACATTCCGCACACTTGTCAGGAC